>JAOEGS010018366.1:0-15854 GCA_025447755.1 Corythornis vintsioides | reverse complement strand
AATCACTTTCGCTTGTCAAATTTGCTGACATGACACTGTGGGAAAGATGCCGAGTTGTACTTTGTCCTGCTCCACCACCCCCAGCACAGATCTGGCCGTTTTCCGGCTAGCATTCTTGTGGATGCCCTTAACTTCATGGAAAGGGGGAAGCCAAAGGTTGAGGGAGGAATTCCAGGGCTTCACCATTGCAGGCAGGCAGCCTGTGCTACAGAAATAAACAAACCATGCCATAAAAGCAGTTTAAAGTCACGACTCTCTGTACATTTAAAAACAAAACAGACAAGAAAACCACAGGCTCAGTATTCAAAACCCTGAGGGTGCAAAGAAATCTGACTAAAAGCAAAAGAAGTGGCTGTCCAAGAAAAGGCCAGAAATGGGGTGGGATACTGGAAAAGGTCTGGGAGAGACTTAGGGGCAGAGGATTAGTAAGAGAAGGGGAGAAAATTAGTAGGACCGCCAGGGGCCAGGGTTCAGAAGTGACCCTAAGTAGCTCATCAGGGACCACATGCATTTCACCACAAATCCTGATCCATTCTGGGCACAGTCCCTGGGAATGAACAGTGCATTGGGAAAACAGAGGACTGAGGACCAATTTTGCACAGGGTTAATAACTTCTGAATATTTGGGGATGGGAGAGGCGATTCTTTACAAGCCCTTTGGGTTATATGGCGTATGCACTGAAGCATAGCATTTGTTTCTCCTCGTTACCATAGCAAGATATCTCACCTCAACTGTGGAGCCAGCTCAGAGCCCTCCCTAACACAAGGCAGTTTTCACTTCTCAACAAACTATGCATCTATTTCTTGAGGGAGTGAATTACAGTGAGTCATTCTCTAGGGAGCCTTCCTTATTTAGAGAGAAACCACAAGTCAGGGAGATATTGAGGGGAGAAAGAGAGAAAGAAAACTAGTTTGTTTAGAAGCAGCAACTAAACAGCTGGGAGATCTTTCAGATGGTTTATATTTCTAACATTGTTTGGGTCTTGCTTTATAAGCTTGAATGAAAACAAATCAGGACAATTTCCTCCTTCTTGGAATGTATGTTTAGGATTTTAAAGGGGGAGGGGGAGAACTCCACATGGGTTCTCAGGAATCGCTGCTTTCCCAATGCCTCTAAGTCTCTTTATCTCTCCACTAAACACTCCCACACACACATGCACAGACATAAATGCACAAGTGGTCCCAATCCCTTCCAGCCATGCAATAAAGAGACATTCCTAAAACTGCTCTGACAGTGGTTGCAATGGTGTCTTTTCATTCTTCTTTTAGAAAGATAAATGTTTTCCATGTGTTAGGTCACTGCCGGATAAGCTGTCACAGACTGTCACACAAATAGCATTGACTTGCATTTTTTTTCCAAGTCACAAAAGCAGAATACTGAGGGCTCGAAAACAACAAAAAAAATCTGTTTCTTCCTACATACAAACATGAAATGTATTATTTCATGGGATTATTTCTAAATGCTGAGCAAGCACTTTCCGTGTACATGAGCACTTGCAATCCGTCACAGCCCAGCTCCGAGAAGCACACGATGACATGGAGAGCCGTTGTGTCCTTGTGCACAGTTGCCACGCCAGGCAGAGGCGTTGTGTGATGATTCTTACCTCAGTTAAAAGTTATTTACATTGCAAACTATACACAATGGCCTTGGGGTGCTTTCTGCTAAAACTAATTTAAACAGCTGAAAGAAGGGACTGCAAGCTCCCCAGGAGGAAAAACCTCAAAGCCCACTAGAGGAGGATGAAAAGAGGGGCAGGTCCCGAAGGCAGCGGCGTCTGGGTGCGCCCGCGGGAGCTCGGCGAGTTGCCATGGCCCAGGGAACAGCGTTTGCTGTGACAGACCTGGGATTTGCAGACAAGAAGTAGGAGATGAAAACCGGCTCAGTTACCCTCTTTAGAAGATACATAAAATACAAAACTGTGTGTGTGTCTATTTGCACTGCCAGCGCGGGGACCCGGGCACGCAGAACTTGTCCATACCCAAAGCTCTTAGAGACGGCCACGTCGGGCTACCTTTTCGGGTTATCGGTCTACCGCGGAGGGCTGGGGGAGAGCTCAGGGCCCCTCACAGGAACTAACGAGGGGTGGCAACGATCCAGGTCAGCCCGGTGGGTGCGTTTTCCCCTGTCCGGCGTGTGACGGTGCTCCAAGGATGTTCCCCTAATCCCGCAGCCCCCGGCGCGGTGCGGACGGGGCGGACGAGGCCAGTCCCAAAGCCCGGGGCGCCTGCGGCGGCTGCGGCTCCACCGTATTCTGCCCGGGCGGTAAGAGCCACTCCGGAGCTGTAGCTGAAATGACCCCCTCAAGCATTTCGCTCCCGACCATTCCTACCGAAGAAACCCCGCGCCGGAGATGGTTTTCTTTGTTTAATTAACGTTAATAAAATGCCGCTTCCCCTGGCTAAGGAAATAAAATTTGTTGTATACAAAATTCGGGGCGGGGAGGACAGCGAAGACCGCGAGTGCCCGTGGGATTCGTTGCCGATTTTACTTTTTAAGTTTTTGTCCCAGGGCAGACGTGGGAAAAGTGCGAAAACTCAAAAAAAAAAAAATAAAATGGAAGCGGCGCAGCCGGCTTCCCACCCACTCTCCCCGTGCCCGACTGGCCGCTTCGGCCTTTTGGAATTTTCAGCTTGCCCAGTAGCACGGAGCAACCCTGCGCCCCGAAACCCGGTGCAAAGCCGCTCTGCGGAGCCGCGTCCCGCAACCCCCGGCCGGCCGGACCGCACGGCGCCGCTGCAGCGCCCAGCGCGGCCACGGGGCGGCGCCAGCTGCCACCGCCGCGCTCCCGCCCCACGTGATTGGCACGCGCAGCGAGGATTGGCCGGCAGAGCCGCGAGAGTCACTGGGGCCGTCAAAGGCTCCGGACCAATGTCCCGCCGGGCGCGTCGCCATTGGCCGCCCCCGCGCTGTCAGTCCGCCGCCTTTGCGTGCTGGGTGCCGCCGTGGGAGCGGGGCGAGGGGGAGAGGCGCCAACGTCTGCCGGTCATAGGGAGTCAGTGCACGTAACGGTGACGCCATCCGTTAACTCCCCCCGCAAGCCTTGCGTGCCGCTCTGCAGAGCGTAACAGCGGTAAATCACTGCGTGTGCCAGGCAGGCGCACACAGGTTAGATGTGCAAAAAAAAACCCGCGTCACGCAGCGCTGACATACCCACGTGTGTGCGTGCGGCGCTACGTGGTGGCTGAACAGCGTGTGTTCGGCTCCCCTTGCAGCTACGCACCAGCATGGTCCCCCCAGTCTCCCGGCAGGTCGTGAGCGGGGGCCGTGGGAGCTCCCCCGCCGCGCCCGGCCTCTCCTCCCAGTGTAAGCACAACGGAGAGAGCTCGCGTGGCAGCTCTCCGCCAGAGAGAGCTCTTCTAGCTGCTAGGCACCGCCGAGCGGTTCCGCAGCGGGAACAATGACGCAGGGGGATAAACAACCGGTAACCGTTCGTTTGTTGCACGCACGAGAAGCGGCGCGTTTAGGCGAGCGGGCTACGAGCTTACCCTCGACGGCCCAGCCCCCGACGCCCTCTGTGCCAGCTCCGTTCTCCGGGGCACCGATGTGGGTGAGAGACGCCGCGCGTCATTGCCGGGCTCTGCCCGTTATTGCCCAACCCGCCCTGCCGGCGTGGTCGAGCACCAATCAGCAAGCGGGCGGGGACGGCGCGGGGGAGCTGATTTACGCGCTTCTGGACGCGACTGATAGGAAGAGCCAAAAGCGCTACGGCTTCTCCCGAAGGACCGGGTTGCTGGGGTTACGGCAATACCGGGGGTCCCACCGACTCCGTGTGCCCCACGGCTCGCCCAGCCAGCACTGACGCAACACCGAGCAGAAATAGCAGCGGTCGCTTCGCAGGAGACGAGCAACGAAACGGCTTCGTCAGCCGCTAAGACCCTGTGCGGCTGCCTCGCCAAGCCCGGGGATGCGGTACAGAGCGGCTGGCTTAGCAGGGAACATTTCACGCGTGTCTACAAAAAAAACAACAACAGACAAACAAACAAAAAAAAAAACACGCACACCCCGAAAAAAAAAAAAAAAAAAAAAAAAAAAAGAGAGAGAGAGAGAGAGAGAGAGCCCCAGGTGCATCCTGACTCTCACTGCCCTTATTTGCTGCAGAAATAAAGACAGGAGAGCTGCCTCCAAGCGGGGCTGGCTGACGTCACGAGGGAGGGGTGTCTTCGTCGCGGGTGGAGGGTACCGAGTCCCGGGGCCATGGGTCCCCCGCGCAGCGCGGGGGTGTTCGCGGCGGCGGCGAGCTGCAGCTTTAATTGCTCGGAGCGGATCTATGTTTTCCTCTTTTTTTTTTTTCCCCTTGGAAATAAAGTAAACACAAGAGGGCGTTTCGAGCCTTTGATCCCGGCTCTGTACAGTAAGGAAAACAGACCATGAATTTCAAAAGGAATGGAAGCATTCTGGGGTTAATTTCGTTTCCTAAACGGCTGAACACGGCAATAAATCATAAGCTCCCTCCCCTCCAGGAAAGCGCTAATCGGATGAATATGTACGAAAAGTGCCCTTCGTCATTGGCAGCCTCAGAGACTGCGTAGGCTGTAATCTGACGGATCAAACTTCGAGCAGGAGATATTATAAATCAACAGGTTTAATAAATCTTTGCAGGCGACGGCTCCGCGGAGCCGGGTGGAGAGGGGGGATTGCCGGCGGTAATGTAGGTACCGTGAAAATTCACTTCCTTGCAAGTAAACCTAACACCGAAATGTTGCCTGGCAATCTGTCTTGAAAAGGTTACAGCGTGTTAAAGATTTTGAAAGCTCCATAAAGCAGTAAAGATTATGAACTACAGTTTAAAGGTTTATCAAATTACTTCCCGTGCCAGGACAACCTTGAAACCGAAGGCAAAACCTGAAGCCTGTGATCTTTGCAGCCTTAGCCCATAAATGCTTTTGAGGAGGGATTCTGGTTGGGGGTTTTTTTACGCTTTATAGTATCACTTCTCTAACAACGTAATTTAAATCTAATTTTCAGGAGTCGGTATCTGGCAGTAAAACTAATACCGGGCAATTAGACGTGGTGCTTTAAAACCACGTCGGGGTAGATGCGGTACGAAACATCACACTCCCGAAAACAGGCGGCTGTGAGTGAGGAAATGTCCCCTAAACCCGGCTGTCCACAGCCCACTAGCGATGGAAAGCGAGGCGGTGCTGGGGCCTGTACCGGGGCGAAGGAGAGCGGCACCCAGGGCTGCCGCGCCACAGCTGGAGGGGCTGGGCCAGACGCGGGGCAGGAGCTGCGGGGCCAGGAGCCGCGGGGCCGCTGGCCGCTCTCCGTCTGGGACACGCACAAACACACGGCGCTGATTCACACGGGGTTAAGGGGAGGGTTCTTTGATCTAGCCAAGTGTCAGTCTCGAAAGCCGGGACTCAAATAACACCTAGTTACGGCAAACAAATTTCTGCAGTCAGCTTTATTGTCTGTGGCACGAATAAACTCGGGGAATTAACAGGTTAAGGAAGGAAAAAAAACCCCAACAAACAAACAACTAACCCGAAAGAACACAAACCAGCAAAAAGCTCACCTGAAATATAGTACACATCTATTTCCAGGAGAAAATAAGTTTAAAAATACACACAGAAAAAACCTGGTGTAGTCGCCAGTGGCTGTACAGGCAGGGGAAAGCACCGTCTGTTATCACTTAAGTGGCGCTGAAGTGGATATTGCCATTTACTATAGGGTTGTTTTGTTGTTTGGGTTTGTTGTTTTTTAATTAGTCGTTTTATAATAACCCGTGTTATGAGTATTTTGTAATAAATACATTTAAAAATCTTAATGTCTCTATACAATCGTATGTTCACAATTCATTTTGCATGCACAAGCAGGCGCGCTTAAACCACAGACTACCATAAAATTTAAATAGGGGTAGATTTTTATGGGTTTGTGTTTTAATAGTCTCTAATAAAATTAAGCTTACTGTGTATGTGTGTGGTTTGTGTGCATATGGCTACATTCACTGTCCACTTTTCAAGCTGTTTGATAAGCGGTGCAGTTAGTATTAAAGGGGGCATATACATATACCTATTAACACGTACTGATAAATTCGTATACATCTGTGTTTGTGTGTGCACATACCAGATGTAATTTCCGACCCAGGGGAACAATATATCATATCTGATATTTCAACAAGTGGCTTTTTTTATGTCTTAAATATTTCGTGAGCCATACTACGCAACTGGAAAGAATGGATTTTCTATTAAATATTAAAAATACATAAAAATCCAGCAACTTTTTTTTTTCTTCTTGAAAATTCTTTAGAAGCTTGAAAAATAAAATGCCGCAGATTTGCGAGGACATTATATATTTTCGTTCTGTGTTTGAGCACGCACGTACGTGCCCGCACACACACTGCTCCACGCACACACACATGTTCACCTTTGTGTAGGGATTTCCACCAGCCTCATGAAAGAACGCGAATGGCTATTAAACGACACGTTTTAAGAGATTACCATCCACAGGCTTAATTTTCCCAAAGTCTAGCGTACATATCTTATATTTATTCTATAGATAAATATTTTAGAGGCGTGCATATACATTATGTATGTATACGTGCGTACATTTATGCATTTTAAGGGAGGGGAGCAGCCCCGCACGGGTGGGGGACCCAGATGGCCAGGAGCGGGGAGGGGGGGAGGCACCTGGGCTTGATTCCCTACTGTAGCCCACAGCTTCCAGACTCCTTCATAAGTCCAAACATTTATCCTCTAGAGAAACGCTTTATGCGGCTACATGAAGGCAGGTAACCTTTGACAGCAGCCGTCACACAACACTCCGCCATAATGGACCACAGTGCCCGTACGTCTAATTTATTGCGCTAAAAGTTATTGCAGGGGCTACGAGTGGGGGTCTCCGGACTACAAATAAGCGTTTTGCCACTGAACGGAAAACTGTGCCCCTGGGTCAGCCGGGCAAAGTCACGGGGTATCCGATTCGACCCCATCATCCATTCCACGCAATGCCGCTTTCATGGTTTCTTGGGGAAAAAAAAAATAAATAAAACAACCAACAGCAAAAACTCTGGATACTGCAACGCGATCCCCCGGTAATACGCCAGAAAATGTCTTGCCCGCGTATCTGATAAAGGGGAGAGTTTCCCCGTGGAAATCGTTGGCCATTAAACGGGGGCACATGGGAAAACCCCTGCAGCCCTGGCTGGCGGCGGTGACAACGCCGGTCCCGGGCCACCGGCAGCTTCTCGCCCGGATCGGCCGCGGTGGGGTGCGATGCGGTGCGGTGCGGGCTGCACGGATCGAGTCCCCGCCTAAGGGGGAGAGCAACCCAGGAGCCTTTTAAAACTGACGGCCGGTACGAGCTAATAAGGGGGGACATTTCAAGCAGCACCAGAGGCCCGGCAGCAGCACCCGTGGGGGCAGAGCGGAGGAAGCCCGGTGGGATATTACCCTGTTTGCTTTCCCTTTGATCCGTAGGAAATAGGTCCTGCACTGCGTGACCCATTAAACTAATAAGATTATAAAGATCAGCAAGAGGGGATGGGGTCGCTAATGGTTCCCATCTGGCCCAGATTTCGGCGTTATTAAACGCGGCGAGGGAGGGGGCTTGGGTTACAGCGCCTAGCTGAAAGCGGAGAGAGCGGGGAGCCGGGACCACACATCGCACCAATTAGCACGGCGGGGCGGAAGGGCGCGGGACGCCATAAAGCACGGCGAGTGGCGGGCGCTTTGTACCCTCCGCTCCCCGCACCGCCCCTCATGCATATGGAAACCGGCAGCGCTGCGCGTGGAAATCTCCGCCCCGGCTCCGCCCCGGCCGTCAGCGAGGTGCCGGGAGGAGGTACCGGGAGGCTCCGCCCCGGGAGGCGGTGCCGGGAGGCGGTGCGGGGAGGCGGTGCCGGGAGGCGGTGCCGGGAGGCGGTACCGGGAGGCGGTACCGGGAGGCGGTGCCGGGAGGAGGTGCCGGGAGGCGGTGCCGGGAGGCGGTGCGGGGAGGCGGTACCGGGAGGCGGTGCGGGGAGGCGGTGCGGGGAGGCGGTACCGGGAGGAGGTGCCGGGAGGCGGTGCGGGGAGGTGCTGCGGGGAGGCGGTACCGGGAGGAGGTGCCGGGAGGCGGTGCGGGGAGGCGGTGCATGGAGGCGGTGCTGGGAGGCGGTCCCGGGAGGCGGTCCCGGGAGGAGGTGCGGGGAGGCGGTGCCGGGCTCCATGGTATTTCCATAGCCCCACCCGGAGCTGCGGCCTCCGGGGGCTGCGCCAATGAGCGCGGGCTGGTGTCGGGTTGCTCCCGAGCGCGCCCCCGCCCTGCTCTCCTCCCCGGCCACGCCCCCTGGCGGCGCCGCGCGGCCAATGGGAGCGCTGGATGCAAACCAGCGGGGGTCGGTGCGCCCACGGCCGGCGCGGATTGGACGAGCTGCGCCTTCGCCGGGCGGCCGCGCAGGGCGGGGAGGAGCGGCCCCGATTGGCCGGGGTGGGGAGCAGGGGCGGGACGCAGCCGGAGGAGGAGTGTCGGCCCCGCGGGGTGCGTGACGCAACCGGAGGAGTGTCAGCCCCGCGGGGTGCGTGACGCAACCGGAGGAGTGTCGGCCCCGCGGCCGGGTGGGGTGCGAGGTGGAGCGGCTGCCGTGGCCCGCCCTCTCCCCTCCCCGTCAGGGCCCCGCGGACGCGGTCCCGCCCCGGTTGCCGGCCCTGAACACCCCCTCCGGGGAGAACGCCTCTCTGAAGCCGTTTGGGTGCCCCCCCCGGCCAAGGAGCCCGCACGCCCGGCAGGATCCTCTCTTCCAGCTGCCCCCGGCGGGCCCCGCCCTGCCGCGCTCGCTCTGAGGTCCCCGCAGTCGCGGCTCTGACTGGAGGCAGGCGGTGCCGCCGGCGGTGGGCTGCCCGTCAAAAACAAACGAAGCAAAACAAAACCACTAATAAAAAAAAGAGGCGAGGGGTGATCCAGGAAAGAAAAGCGGGAACGGGGAGCGGAGGGGTCCCGGCCCCGCTGCTGGTGGCTCACGACGATGAGCGACGGGCACCGGGGCGGTCCCGCTCTCGCCGCTGCTCGCAGCCCAGCCCCGGCCCGGGGAGAGCGCAGAGCCCCGGGAGGGCGGCGTGAGCACTCAAGGGCGTGCGGGGAACGGCCGCGTTAACGCCAGAAGGGCTGGTTTGTACATGCGGGATGTCTCCTTACCGAGACGGAGCGAGTTTGCGGGGTTCGCCCGTATTTTATCCCCCTCACCGCGTGTGCTGCGGAGAAGAACGTGAATTGTGTCCAGGCGCTCATGGCAAACACGAGGCTAATGAAACGGCGGCCCCGAGCCACCGCAGCGGTGCCTAAACGCTCATTGAAACCTTGCCCCCCAGCCTTCCCACGGCGGTTTGCAAATGAAGCCAATAGTATTGGAAATATTCGCTCTAGGCAGTTCTGTGCTTTTTAAGTGCCCAAACTTTACCTCGCCGTAATTTAAGTGATTATCTGAAGTGATTTAAGTTATCATTTTGCCCTAAGGGATTGTCTCGGAATTTTCATTAAAGTCACTTTCAAAGAAAAAATCTCTTGGTGGTCAATGGAGTCTAGAAGGCACCGTTTTAACATGTTTAACTGACGGCATAAAATCAAGACATCTGAAAGCATGTAGATGCTTATTTTGTTTGGGTTTTTTTCTCTGTTTTGTTGTTCGTTTTTTGTTGTTTAGCTTTGGTTTGTTTGTGTGTGAACAATCGTTCACTTCTCTTTACGATTTTTTTTTCCGCTTTACCTGTTGTCCACACTACTGTGCTTCACAGTCATTCCATTTATTTCTTGATTACGCGCGAATTGTTCTCTGACATGCAGACTTGGGGGAAATGCTACAGCTCAAAGGGTGTAACTGCGTCCTTACCAGAGAGCGGGCCAGCCAATGCAGACATGCCGAGCGAATCTCCCAAACGGCAGTAGGTGTTTGTAGGACGTGGCATTGAAAGCTTGTTCACTCCGAAGTCCATTGCTGTAGTGTATTAATTTCCCTCAGTGCCTGAGCGAGGCAAGAGCACGTCTGCAATTTATAACTTTCTGTGCTTGACAGCATGCCTTCGGGGAAGTTATTTTTAAATTTAAAATATGGGTGTTTATTTTACTTCAAAATGTGTGAAATACCTTTTTTTTGTTGTTGTTGCTGTTGTTGTTTTTCTTTTCTCTGCATTGCTAAAATTCTTGGACAGTGTTTTCTAGTGTTTCAGTCGCTGATGTAGTTTAATAACAGAGCTGTGCGTGTTTGCCGTATTGTTTCAGACATAAATGACACAGTGAACCACTGAAAACAAATAAAAGCTAGCTAAATGGTTGTAGTAAAACCACTTGACAGGACTAATTTCTAGCTGTATTTTTCTAGACATTGTCTGTTTCTTGTTACTTAAATATACTTTAAAAATATGCAAATAATTTATTGTGTGTTCATATAAGAGCATTACAGATTCCTGCTGAATAACTGGTGTGAGCTTATTTTTATTGTGCCTTAAATCCTTCTTTAGTTTAGCTTTCTGAACTACTTTGGAGATACAGATTACCAACATTTCTGGAGCTCAGTGGCACAAGATGCTATAGATTCAAATAGCTTAGTAGGACTATTTAAAGGATTATGTAGCTATATGGATAATAAAAAACCCTAAGTACTGGTAATACAGGCATGTATAAAGGATAAATGCTGATACATCAGGGTGTAAATCAACGACTAGATTTACACTGTTGGAAATTGTGTTTCCTGGGGCAGGTTTTTTCACAGTTGTCTTTATGAAGTTACTTGCTGTCCATTACTTTGAGTCATGTGCCTGAAGCAGAACACTGAAATATAGAAACCACTTTTATTTTTGCCAATGCTTATATATATATATATATTCCTTTTTGAATATCATAAATAATATTCCTTGCTTCATTCAAGGTCTGTTCCCCATTAAAATAAATGGAAGTATTTCCAGCAGCTCTGAGAGACACTGGATTGTTCACTAAAGAAGTTGTGTGGTATATTTCCTGCAATGCCCAAGCATGAATAACCATGGAATCTAGTTAGATCTCTTTTTCTTGGCGATACAGTTATTGTGATTTGCACAACTGCTACAGAAGAAAACGGTGTGCAGCTGATGTCTGTTCTATGTATGCTAGAGAAACAGGTTTCTTCTTCCACATTTATTTACTTCACATAGGTAGCTTCTGACAGAAAGGAGCTCAGTTAACTACACAGGGAGGTACAGCTGCTACCTACTGCAACAGAGACTCAGGGATGGTTTACACCTGGGACTGCACTGCCTTCGTGATGAGAACGGGACAGCAAAGTGAGGGAAGTGACAGGAAGGAGAGACATGAGCTGCATTAGCTCAAGTTTGCACTCCCTCTGAACACGAGGTGATTTTACGTTTCTTGGCCAGATCTAAATGCACAGTCATATAAATAACTCAGTCTTTTCCAGTACTAAACTCATTTGTGTGACCTGGTTTGGTCACTCAACATCTTTTGTCATCATCCATAATCCAAAATAGCCATTTCATGGTTTTTTTTAATCATTGGAATTCTTGTTCAATATCAACACACACAGTAATAAAAGAATAGCAAAGGGCAGAAAACACTTTCCCCTTCACTAGCCCAGACATACACAGCAACTGCAGAGGCACAGGGAGACTGCTGCCCTTCTGATGCAGACAATCAGAGACAGGTACAATGTTTGGCCTCCTATCGAGACAGAAAAGGCTCTGGTTCTGCCACTGAAATGGGTGTCCTCATGCATCTGTCATCCCCTGCTCCTGTGCAGCAAGGGACAAAGCCCTGGCACTGCTGTGCTAGCTACACAGGGATGGGAGGACCCGCAGCACTGGGAGACCGGGCGTTTTGGTGGTGCCCACTCCTCTCAGGCCTGCGAAGTCTGTGTGTCTGTTGTGTTTCTCCACCCAAGCCTCTGCCCTCACACCACCCCCCGTGAAATCCCTGCCCTCACACCCCCACTGTCCCAGCTCAGAGCCAGCAGTGCCAGCAGGGGTGCAGGCTGGCTCTGGGTGGGAGTGTGCAGTGTTGACATCTCAGAACAGAAAGGCCCAGATGTTCCTGTAGAAAAGTGCACATTTGAATCCAGAGCCTCTCCCCTGCCGTCACAGAACTGCTCTGACTGTTCCCCAGAGCTTTCCAGTGCATCATTTCCAGATTATCGCTTCCATCTTGTCAATATGGAGATGCTTTAGTACAGGCAATCCTCAGGAGAAAATATTACACGTTTTAAATTGCTTTCCTTGCCTTTTCCCTGCAGACATATTTTGTACTAAAAGGGAAGCCAATCTTCAGCACAAACTTGGGAAAAACATGGTGAACTATAATAATTATTGGACCTCTTAGGTCTTTTGTGGAAATAAATCTACTGTGAACCAACATTTTCCCTCATAAGTTTTACAGAGAGACAGTAAGCCTTCTGCTATCAGTGAATTAATTTGCTGAAAGAAGCTGGAGTTCACAGATAAATCTTGAGATTATTTCTCATTTGCATGTTATCTTAGCATTTATGTGCACTTGTATTTGTGTTATACTCATGGGAACAATCCAGGAGACAACATGAATCATCTAATATGTAAAAATCAGGCTACAGGAGAAGGGGAAAAAAGCTACCTTTTTTTTTTTCTTGTGGTTGCTTGTTTGAAATTTTGAATTATTTGGAATAGTCTCTGTGATTAATTATCTGGCAGTGTATGCACAGTATTCCAGAGTCAGTTTTTGCAGCTGTTTGATGCTGGAATATACTTGAAGATAGCTTTCTGTGCTGGGCTTGTTCAGAGCACATCTTATCTCAAGGACTGCTGGTGGTGGCTTGTGTGGTATTTTGGCTCAGACATGGATTTTTTTTTATTATTGTTATTATTATTTATGGGGAAGAAACCATGTCAGAGGCATAACTGAAAGCAGGACCAGTGTACTTCCTATTTCCTGTGGAGTCCCCAGAGCTCTGGTTTGAAACCCTTACTGTTGTTAATTAATGATTTGCCAGCTGTCTGCACTAATTTTATAGCATTTATGTATGCACCCTTCTAGCTTTTCAAATTGGAAGGCTGTCTGAAGAGGTTTAGCAGCAGCAGATACATGCTTTGGGACATTTTAGACACCTTCATTTCAAATCTTTCCTTGATTTAGTGCAGTCATACATCAGACAAAGGCAAAAGAACCATATGTTGATTCTGATTTTGGAGATCCGCGTCAGTTTAAAATCAGAACTAAAATGCTGAGCACTATGATATGTTGGCCAGATTCTTACTGAAAACACCATTTCTCTGTGTGTTTGTTGCTGACCCACTCTCCTGAATGCTTACATTCAGCTGCAATGCCTGCATGGCTTTTCTTACCTGCCTCTATTACCTTCCATAAACGCTTCCTTTTTTTCCTGAAGGTCTGTGGAACCGGGTGGTGCAGTAGCAATTCCCACTGCCCAGCTCCATCCGGCTGTAGCCGTTCTGCAGTTACAGCTGCCTCCAGGTTAGACCAGATTTGGGGCTGTTCTGTTTTTAATTCTCTCCTCTGAGGACTTGTGTCAGTGTGGGTTGTTGAGCAGCTGTGGCATTTCTGCCAGAAATGTCAATATTTCAGAGTGGAGGAGTGTGCACACTCCATACAGTTGGTAGAGCTGGACCCTGCCACTCCGGAGCTAATTAATCGGAATGGCTGACTAATCCGGACCTCCTACTGCTTCCAGTTCCTCTACGAGGTTTATCTTTTTCATACCTACTCTGTGAAGTTATTGTTTAACTCATGTACTTTTCATTGTAGCCAAAATACTATTTCTTAGTGGGGAAAAAAAAAAAGGAAAAAAAAGCATGATTGTATCTAAAGCATTTACAGAGTTCTTATTTAAAAAAACCCATCAGTTTAAAGTGAAAATAAAGTAACATTACAGTAATTCCTTTTGTCCTTAACCTGAGTAATGATATAGTCCTTATGAACTTGAATTACCAAAGTTTAATTGTATTTCTAGTTAAAACATAGCTGCATATTTCCTACCTCAGTAAATGGCAGGATTTTTGTGGAATCTAAGTAATAGTGCAATGATTTGTAGTCTTTTGAAATAGACAGTGTTATATAAATGTTGAATTACCACAACAACAAAAAAGGTTTTCAAATAACCACCTTAAAAAATTGAGTTTATGTTGAACTATTAAGATCATAAAGTGAGGTAAAAAAAGATTCTTAGATACCAGTGGGCACAAAATGTGGCAGAGGATTATTCTTCTCCTCCTCCCCACCTCCCATCTGAGACAACCCTTCTCAATATTGAACAGGTCTGAGGACAATCCAATCCACCAGGTCAAGACAGGTCAGATTTCCTGACCTGCTTTCCCTCACCTCTTGATAATCTAGAAATGAAAATCAATTCTTGTCTTCAAGCTTATGAGGAACTCATAATTGCTTTAGACTAAAGCACCGAGTGCTGCTTTTTCTGCCACCTTTCAATTGTTGGAGATGGGGATGTCATTTTTCAAGCTGGGTGCACTGTCAGGATTAGATTGTGTTGTAACCAAATAGAAATATTTTTGCTCGAAATGAGATTTCTTCTCATCACTGCCTTTTACTCAAGTTCAAATTCTTTCCTTCACTCTTATCTATAGGGATATCATAATACACTTAAAGCAAATTATCTATAGGAAACATTTTTTTTCTTAGGCCAAAATTGGAGGTCTTTATATATTAATAGGAACTGTGGCTAGGTTTAGTTATTGATCTTTTGTTTACTATATACTTTTTGCCACAAATCATTATGGTCAAATGTGGGTAGAATTACACTTTCTCTTTTTTAAGTAAGCTTTTTAGCCAACTAAACCATGGTATCTTTTCCACTATGATAGAACATTTCTAGGCTGGTACTAAGAATGAGCATTGCTCTTGAATGGGGAATGAAATAGTGTGCTTTTAAATCAGGTAGGACACAAGAACATACGTTTTATTCAGGTACAGTCTTTGCTTATAGACTGTCTCTTCTCCATACTAACATACAAAAGACAACAAAGAATTTTTCCATTCAGTGGGATCAGAAACACTACAATCCTCACTTTACAGTCCTATGCTTGTCACACTGTCATCATAAGGCCAGTTCTGGCTTTTTCAACAGATTAGTAACATTGTGAAGTTTTGACATCTTCACTGTATCTCAGCACTTGTTAAAATGTAGTTTAGATTCTGAACAGCCTGTGACTTGAGCTTGTATTCTTAGAGAAAATAGTTTTCAGGTCAGTATCATTTCTCTATCTTCACTGCTTACCTTCTCTGTGAAGAGTCTGAAGTTCTCAGATCAGCTTGAAAACGGAAAGTGCAGGGGTGCTAATCAAAGACTTTCCCTTCTGCTTCTCAAATAACAATAAAAAAAAATGGGAAAGAAAAATATCTTATCAAATATAATTCAAAAGTGGGAGTTACTTTTTCTTCATTTCTTTGTTTTGCTTTTGGTAATTACACCATATCTCTATAATATATTATGGACTGAATTATTGATATGCACTTTCAACCTCAGCCCCTGATTCCCACTGTTGTTTCTGACAGGGAATAATAACCACAATTCCCTCTTTAATGTGTCCCTTGAGAAGTGACTAAATATAAATATTTATCACCACCTTCCTTGACTGTATGTGTCGTCCTATCTGTGGATGGTGAGCTCCATATTTTCCTGTTATTTCTTGCTCCTGTGGGCTGTTCAGAACTGAGGCCTGCTGGTGAGGCTGAGGTGGCTCCAGGTGCAGAGTGGCCTTGAGGTCTCTGCTCAGCCTGCAGATGGTTGGGAATGATGCAGAAGGACCAGCAGGCTGTGCTGCCATCCAGAGAGACCTGGGCAGGCTGGAGAGCTGGGCAGGGAGAAATTTGATGCAATTGAACAAGAGCAAGTGTAAGGTGCTGCATCTGGGGAAGAACAACCCCATGTATCAGTACAGGCTGGGGGC
>JAOEGS010018363.1:0-10357 GCA_025447755.1 Corythornis vintsioides | reverse complement strand
GGGGGGGGGGCTCTGCCCCCCCCCCCCGCCGCGCCCCGGCCCCCCCACCCCCCCCCCCCCCCCCCCCCCCCGCCGCGCGCGGGGGGGGGGGGGGGGGGGGGGGGGGATCAGTGACCCTCGAGTGTCTCTGTTGGATCCCGTTGGCCGCCACCCCGATGGGATGTTCCAGAGGGCACAGCGAGGAGGACCAGCTGCCCAGGTCGACCTCTTTGCACCACCCTTGGGGTGGGATGCAGCAGCTCACCTCAAACCTCGACCTTCACCGTGTCCCCAGCACTCCTCCCATCCCACCCAAACAAGAGAAAACTGCCAAATGTCAGGCTGAGCTGCCCCAGCTCTGACAGGTTGGAGGCAGCAGCTGGTGATGCTCTACCAGCTCCATCTCTGATACTCAAGCTTTAGTCTGCCTTTTAATCTCAGTTTAAATCAAGACATCTGGTCATCCCTCCCCCAACCAAATCCCACTCCTTTCCCAGCCCCCAACCAGCCAGGGGAAGCCAACTGCTGGGAAAAACTTGATGAGCTCTGCGTGCTCGCCAAGACTGGCTTAATCAGACAGACAGACAGACATGCTCAAATCCTGCCAAAGCCTGGAGCTATTTGGATTGTGGTTTAGAGTTCAGCTCAAAGACAAGACATGGTGAGTGGTGAAAACTCCAGAGCTGGCACGTGCCAACCCAGCCCCAGCCCCGAGGGCAGTGGGGACCGTCCCCACACCGTGGCCTTGGAGGCACCAGCATGAGAAATCCATGTGTAACCCTGTTAATGAGGAACTAAGAGCTGAGTCACAGGAGGAAAAAAAAGTGCCAGGCTGGGTGACAAGGCACGGAAAGAGACGGGGAGGCTTGGAGAGAAGTGGCTGGATGGGATGGGAGTGATGCCAACAGGGTCAGACAGGGTGAGTTAATTAACAGCTTGCCCAGGCTGGGGGCAGAGCTTTATCATCGCCCTTCGCCCGCTGGAGCTGGCAGCTCTTGTGCAAACAGGGAGCACAGGGGGAGCTGGGGCGGGTGTCTGGGTGCCCGAGGGCACCGGATGCTCAGGGTGGGGGGAAAACTTCAGCGTTTCCACCTCCCTTATTAGCAGCCTGCTGAAATAAAGGCTCAATTCCAGCAGCACAGGGAGCCGAGCCATGGAGCTGGGCTGAGGGGCAGGTGGAACCCCAAAAAAAACCCAGCAGCTCAATGTGGGGAGAACAAGGAGCAGGAACCACGTGGCATCTGGCTGACAGGTTTCATCTCACTGGGATGGGGTGGAGATGGGGTCAGCTTTGGCCACTGACGTTTTCCTGGGGATTTTGGGGCAGGGAAGTGGTGGCTTTCTTGGTGCCACCTAACCTGGGCTCCTAGGGAGCCTGGGGCTAGGAAAGGGTGTGGCTACACACCTCTCATTGCCCCTTGCAATCACTTTTGGGGTGCTCTCCTCCTGGAGGGGATGGGTCCAAATCCAAGCCACTGCCACCCCTCGCATTCTCTGAAAAACAACAGGGCATGGGGCAGACCACTGGGGTTTGCCCATATTTACTGGAGAAATGGGAGTGAATAAAACCTAGATGGGGATTCAGGATGGGAAAAAGGCCCTGGAACCTCAAGACACATAAGACTGCTGTTGGGATGGGTGTTGTGCAGAGAGGGGCTCCTTCCCCAGCCCCTGGTGTGGGAGAAGTACCCAAGGACCTGGTCCCCTCTCCCAGCACTGAAAGCTGCAGCAACCAGGGATGGAGTGGGAGAGTCTGGTAGCACATGGAAGAGATGAATATTCAAGAGCGTTGATGTCGTAAGACCCGTGAGGGGGAGGATTTGCTTCCCTATCTCTTTTGCCAATGGGGAGTCTTCAAGAACTGGGTGGAGGATAAAAATTGCATCTACCCACTCATCTCCCTCCACCCTGGGCTTTCCTCCCACAGAGCGACACCTCCGACGTGTCAGAGGCCGGGATTTGGGCAGAGTCCAGCTAGTCCCTGCCCTGCACACCCCAGAGCTGCTTCCCTGGATGCTCCCCAGATGCAACTCCTGAGTCTAAGCAATCATCAAGCTCTGCTTTTAACCCTCTACCCACCACCCTTGGGCACAGGAGGTGATCCCACGGCCCAAAAAGGAAACAATCCCCCGTCAACATCCAGAGGGAAACCCAGAGCTGAGCGAGCCAGAGGTGGGAACACCCCCGATCCGAGCCACACCGGCACCCCGAGCCCGACTCTCACCTGAGCACATCTGCCCCTTGAAGCGGACGCAGGAGAAGTCGTCGCACTCGCAGTACTTGCCGCTCACCTTCCCGAAGTCGCTGCCGTGACACACGCACTGCCCGCAGATGCACTCGCCCCGCTGGCTGCAGAGGGGCTGGCCTGGCCCTGGGCTGCAGTTGTCCTGCTGCGAGGGGTTGTACTCCTCCTCCGAGCACTCGCAGCGAGAGCCCAGGCGCCCCGGGTTGCAGCGGCAGACGCCGCACTCCAAGGTGCCGTTGCCCCGGCTGCAGGAGGTGCTGTTGGCCTCGGCTCGGCTCTCGCAGGAGCAGTCGCAGTGGAAGTTCACCGTCACCGTCAGGCTGTCCTTGAAACCCACGGGTTTGATGGTGAAGGATTTGCGACGCTCCCGCGGGCAGCCCCGCACCTTGGCCTCGATGCTGAAGCTCACCTGGGAGGCAGAGGGGTGAGGCTGAGTGTCCAGCACCACCGGAATGGTGGCAGGGTCCATGGGAGAAATTAAGGAGCCCGTATGAGGGGGAGAGGCTGAGGGACCTTAGGTTGTTTAGTCTGGAGAGGAGGAGGCTCAGGAGAGACCTTCTCACTCCCTGACAGGAGCTAGGGGGGGTCAGGCTCTGCCTCCCCCCTTCCTCCTAAGGAACAAGTGACAGGACAGAGGAACCGGCCTCAAGTTGCCCCAGGGGAGGTTGAGGTTGGAGCTGAGGAAAATTTCTCCCCCTCCAGGGCTGTCCAGGCTGCTCAGAGCAGGGCTGGAGTCCCCATGATCCCTGGAGGGGTTTCCAAGCCCCCTGTGAAGCTGTGGTGCTGAGGGATATGGGTCAGTGGTGCCCTGGCAGTGCTGGGGGAACAGTTGGACTTGATGCTCTGACAGGTCTCTTGAATCAAAATGATTGTATGAAAGACCCACCAGGTGGCTTTGGGCTTTTCAAAGCTGTCCCAGCACAGTTTGGGTCAGGGCACCCACCTGCCATGGGAACCAGGCCAAATCCCATGCACTGTATCCAGTAGCCTAGGCTGAGCTAGAGGACCACAGTGGTTCATCCAGCAGACTCAAAAAAGCATTTTCCTCCTTGTACCCACACAGCTTGGTCCCTCTCTCTCCACAGCAGAGTACCAGGTATGTTCCAAGAAGTCGTGGGGTAAGCAGACGTGCTGGTGGAGAGGAGGAGAGGAGCTGGCTACAGAGAGGGTGAGAAAAACCAAGGTGATGAGCAGGATCCTCACCGTGTCCCCAATCTTGAGCCCCACGCAGGACTTGAGCCCAGGGATGACCTCGTCGTTGAGGCAGGTGGCATTGAAGGCCAGGGAGAGCTCTTCGGGGAGGTCACGAACCTCCAGCTCCACCTTGGAGCGGATTTTCTAGAGGAGGGAGAGAGGAACCATGGTTCAGAAGACAGCACAGGCTGGGCAGGGCTCCATGCCTGGGAGAGGTCCCCCCTTGAGCACCACAGCAATGCTCACACACACACACACACACACACACACACAGGAAAAGAGCCAAGTGCCCCAAGTCCTCCTTGGGACTCAGCCACATCATTCCCCAAGGGGAAATGCCTTTGAGGGTGGGAAGGGTCAGGTGATGAACACAATGATGTCCCTTCCCCAGGGTCCCAGGACACGTGGGTGGAGGCAGATGCTTGGGACTGGCCTAGGGAGGATGCTCAGGGCTGGGGCAGCTGTCAGATCTGTGTGGGCTGCTTGTGGTGTGAAGCAGGGGCTATTTTGGGAGGGAGGGAGTTGTTGTGGGGCCATCATGCTGCACACTCACCCCGTAGGAGTCCACTATGAGCTGCAGGACATTGCTGGAGTCTCTGGACAAGGTGCCCACAGTCGTGCCTGGGATCAACTCACTGTAGTTCTGGAGAAATATCATAAGCTTGTGACGGGTGGATTTGCTATGGCTGGGCCAAGCCCTGTCCTGGCACATGGGAGCTTCCAGAGGAGCTCTGACAGGACAGGAGGCCACCAAGCAACATCTGGCCACCCAGGGCCAGCTGCAAAGGGTGCTCCTCTGAAGAGGTGGCATTTCACAGCAGCTGTTACCTGGTAGAGGCCAACAACTGTATTCGTCACAGCAAAGATCAAGTTGATGTTCTTCTCTGAGAGCTTCTCTGTCATCAGGCCCAGAGAGGGATAGTCCTGGAGAAGAGCAGAGGTTATACCCTAGAAACACATCCCCCCAACCACCTCAATCCCCACCACGCTCTCCAAGCAACACTGGGCCACCTTCCCCATTCCCAGTGGACCCCTCAACAGGAGCTCTGAGCTCCTCAGCCTCACATGAGTCAGGATACCCCACCCACCTCGATCCCCACCACGCTCTCCAACCAGCACTGGGCCACCTTCCCCCATTCCCGGTGGGTCCCTCAACAGGAATTCTGAGCTCCTCAACCTCACACACGGGTCAGGATTTACCAGTGTGGTGGAGGCAGAGTAGAAATTGTCCTTGTCAATGTGGCACTGGGCATCATTGGGCTGCACGATGCCAGCCAACCTGCCGTCCAGCGCGATGTGGGTCTTGGCATCCGTGGTGAAGACGAGGAGGTGGGAAGCATCATTCCTCCAGCCAATTTTCTCCTGCAGAGAAAGGCACTCACATGGCAGCCCAATGTGCCAGCACCTCCCTGCTGCCTTTGCTAACACCCTCAGTCAGGGCTCGGCCAGAGGGACCGACCTGTCCCTGCAGAGGGAGCAGAGGAAGCTCTCCCAAGGAAGTACTTAGGGTGGGGTGTGGAGACTGGCAGGTGTGGGCATGGGCTGTGTGTACATGTGGAAGGCAGGTTTTAGTTTGCCAGAGGGTTAATTAAGGTGGCTAATGACTGAGAGATGCAGCTCCTTCCACTTTCAGGTGCAGGCACAGGAGATGATGTCCCTTCTGGGCTGGCTACTGCAGGGCTGACCTGGGATCATCATCAATTGGTTGTGGAGTCTCCTCTGGAGAGGTTCCAAACCTGCCTGGACACTGCAATCTTTGCCCGAGTGACCCTGCTTGAGCAGGAGGGTGGCACCAGATGATCTCCAGAGGTCCCTTCCAATCCCTGCCATGCTGCGATTCTGTGATCAGTTCCCAAGCACCTCCTCTGCTCCTCTCTGGACCATGTCTAAGGAGGTTGGACTGGATGGGAGGTCCCTTCCCGCCCAAGACATTCTATGTAAGGGTCCTGCTCTTTCACTGTCTTGGCTATTGGTCTAAAAAACTCCTAGTTCAATATTGACCCTCCTCAGATCTGAGCAGCTCCAAGGGCTTATAGTCCTGAACTGGACGGGTCTCTGCTAACCCACTAGACCCATCCTCCTGACCCTCTCCCAGCCCCCAGCCAGCCCCCTTACATCACAGACAGTGGCCTGGATGATGGCATCGAAGCCGCCCTCCGGCGCGTCGCGGTTCCGAGACACACTCTGCTTCTGCACCTCCTCGTTGAAACGGGTCACCTCGTCCGTGAGGGACAGCACGTGTTTGTAGCCAAACATGGGCAGGCAGGTGTCACCAATCCTGTGGGAGGACAGCAGATGGGGTGTGAAGCTCACGGGGGGTCTTTGAGCTCCCATCCTCACCCTGTAGCCATCCCACCTCCCGTGGTCCTGGTCAGGGTGTGCTGGAGAGACTCAACCATCCCAAGAACCTGAGGACACAGCCAGAGTCTGGTGAAGTACCTTATAAAAATCATAGAATGTTAGGGGTTGGAAGGGACCTAAAAGATCATCTAGTCCAACCCCCCTGACAGAGCATGTTGCAGAGATGCTGGGCTTGGGTCAGCTCCCAGCCTCTGTTCTGCTGGGTGACCACTAAAAATCCTCAACATTTCTCCTGAACAAAATGGTGGAAATTTTTTTCATTCCTTTAAGAGCTTTTCAGCCCAACAGGTACTTCTTGATCCAACCTGCTCCTCCTCCCCGAGCCAGCAGAGCCAAGTTTAAACCCAGCCCAACATCCAGCTCTCTGCTGAAAGCCACTGGTATGGATTTCCAGCCACATTCCAGTGTTATCCCATTAACTTCTAAACCCCTTCAGGACTCCCTCAGCCTGGGACTTACTCATAGCAAGGGTTGGTGACAGCCTGTGGAGGAGAGATGTACATGTAGGGGGAAATGGGCTTGTCCACAAAGGCCCCAAAGCCAATGCGGAGGTTGCTGGTGAGTTTGCGCATCTTGTTGGCCAGGTTTGTCCCCAGGTTCTGAATGTTCCTCAGATCATCCTTCATGGAGTTGGACAAGTCCATCAGGTAGTAGATGTCCACGGGGTAGTCTTCCACTTGACGCACTTGGACACGAAAGATCTGAGAGTCATCTGTGGGAGGGGACAGAGCAGTGAGAGATCCTCTCCTGGGAGGAGCAGCGGGGGCTCTGCACAGGACTAGAGAGAAAAGTCAACCTATGAGGTCAGCAGGAACCCCAGGAGATGGTTTTAAAGCTGCCAGATGGAGAACATCACTGTTCAAGAGCCACTGAGCCCTCAGGGCAGGGGGCTTGCCCAGGAGATGTGCTGTGCACCCCTTGGAGATGACAAATGTGGTTTACAGCTCCTGGTCTCCAAACCTCTCATTACCAGGACACAAGCAGATCCTGCTGCTCAGAGCTGATCCCCAAAGGTGTCCTGCATCAACATCATGACCAACACATGCTGGATGGAGTGAAACACCCAGTGTGAGGACACAGCAGGTCCTACAGGGACAACTGGGGGGGGTTGCACAACTGCTTTGGACTTCTCTGAGCTCCCAAGGACTCTGAGTATCTCCCAGGGCCTCCCACATCCCTGTTCCTTCCCTCTCCTCTTGGCTCCTCCCAGCCCCTTCTAGGAAATTTTTGATGAAATATTTTCCATTGAAACAAAATCCTCTTTAGACAGAACATCCCGGGGAACAGGCCAGTTTTGATTACTTTTACACTTCAAAAAAAGCTGAAAAAAAACCAACTTTGGGTTGACCTTTTCCTTCTGCCTCTTAAATGAGACAAAGGTTCTTTCTTTGAAATGTAAGCTGGGGCACAGCTGCAACCTTCTCAGAACACCTCAACTCTTGAGGATAAAAAGCTTTAATTGAGTTTAAATTGCCATATTTCCTTCTAAAATCTACACATCATATTTTGACTTTCAGGATGGAGACAGTTTCAAAATCCTCAAGAGCCCAAAGAGCTTCATCCCCACTCCAGCTTCATTGCTGGAGCACCACCCCCAGTCAGGGGTCCCACCTTTGTGCTCAGAAAGCATCTTTTTCCCCTTGCTGAGCTAAACCCATGAGGACTCAGCTGTGGAACACGGGTTGTGACCTGTCCTACTTATATCCATCAGCATTTGGTCTTGATTCACCACTCCAGGCAGGTGACTTGTGCCAAGCCTTCTTGGTTGGGCAGAGATGACATCAAGCTGTTTGTCTTCTACTGCTTCTAAAGAACAGGGACTTAGGACACTGCAAACAGATTCTTTTCCTGTCCAGGGCAGCAGACCTACCTGCCTCCTGCCACATGTCTTTAGACCTAAATAGACCAAGGGCAGGCAGCTCCACGTCCCCATCATTTGGGGACACTTCAGATGGGTCAGACTCCTCTTGGCCAGGAGAGGGGATGTGCACAGCACACCAGGGGTATCAGCCACCAGCTTTTGTCAGCACAAAGAACCGAAACTGCTCCTGCTGAAGCTGGAAGAGTCATACAAGAGCAGATGGCCAGAGGTGGGCTACGTGTGGGGCAGAGCATGGTGATGGCACCACATTCCCCAGACTGGTTTTGTGACCTTGGGTGAGTGACACTTGTTAGCTTTGCCTCCTGCCTGGCATTGCTTTGAATTCCTCCATGCTGGCAAAAGACCACAGCAGTTAATTGGCTCCAGCCTGCCCGAGACAAGCTTGGGAAATTACAGGGACCTGTTGGCAGCCCAGCTCTGGCAGCTGCTCTATGGCTCATTAGACACGAGCTGACATCCAGCAAAACCCTCAGAGCAGCAGCAGTGACCGAGGTTACAACAGCTTGAATAAATAAACCCGGGTGTTGTTGAAGTTTCACCCCATCCTGCCCCTTGGGATACTGCAGGATTGATCCAAGAGACTGAACAGCAGAAAGCAGCTTGAAGACAGCCAGGTTGCCCATCAGGGGTGTTCCTGGGGGGGTTGGTGCAGTCTCCAGCCTGGCATCATCCCCTCATCCCAGGCAGAGCTGTGGCTCACTCATCCCTTTGGGTTATTCCCACACCTACCCACAGCTGTCTGGGGGCTCTTACCTGGCCGCAGGTTCAGCTCTATTTTCTGGGGGCTCATCTGGGTGGTGCTGGAGCCCCCCGAGCCCTTGTCACTGAGGGGTTTGTCCTCCAGGATGGTTACACTGCTGGTGGGGAACTCGATGTGATCCAACCCGCAGCCATTCTGCAGGAGGTTGCTACGCAGGTCACAGCGAGGGGTTGATTGTCCCAAGACCTGTGGGAGGGGGACAGGGTCAGCAGCCATATCCCCCCAGGGAGGAGGAGAAGAGAAGCCAAAGCCCTTTTCCCCTGGAGAGCTCCTGCTTTATCACACCTAACACAAGGCTGGGATAAGAGGCTTTTGGGGGCACGTGGTCTCTGCTTGAGTGAGGGGACAGACAGAGGGGATCTGGGATCAGCAAGCCCTGCTGGGGCTCAGAGAGGGTTCTGGGTTGCTGTGCTCTGTGGGGGAACTCAGCAGCCCCTGCCAGGGTGGAGAGATGGACAAGGTGTCCCTGCCACCCCACCTCCTGACTCCCAGCAGATGGAGCCTTCAGGTTTGGGTCCATCTAAGTGGGGTGGCTAGGAAAGGGTGAGGTGGGGGGTGAACATGGCAGGCCTTTAAAAATTTCTTTTCTAAGCTTTGGCAAAAGACAAACTGCCTTTTTCCCCCATTTTCTCAACACATGCCCTTAGAAATCTTCACTGTGAGCAAGGAACTGCTGTGGGTGAGCCCATTGTGGTGCTCAGTTCCTGCCCGGGACCAGCTCAGGGCTTATCTCCAGTTCTCCAGCTTCCTGCCGGATGGAGCTGGGGGAAAAAAAGGAGCAAAAAAAGGAGCAAAAAAAGGCAAGGGGGCCACAGGAGAAACCATCAGGGATCCATCATGGGCAGGAAGCACAGAGTGTGGAGTCATGATGGGGCTGCAGCCCCATCCCTCCCTTCCTAGAAAGCTGCTGGCTCCTCGCCCTTATCTCCCGACGCTTCTCCTTCTCTGGGAAGACAAATATGGCAGGAATTTCTTTCCCAGCCCAGCTGCCAGGATGTGCTGCTTCGAGTTCCCGGCCTCCCCCTCCAGGGGATTTCTCCACCACCCTCCCACAGCCCAAATCTCTCGATATTCCAAAGGGGAGGGGGGTGGCACATTGCCCAGTGTGGCTGGTTCAGCTCCCTCCCTCGCTCCTGGGAGGCTGCAACCTGCCGGCCATGGGGAGTTTCCTCATCCAGGGTTTTGGCTCTCCCAGGCTGGCTGAACCCAGGAAAGGAATTTGTGTTTTAAGCAAATGAGCAGAAATATGCAAGAAGTGTCAAAAGGCCCTGGCTGGCCAACAGCCCTCTGGAAAGAGTGGCCAAGAGATAGCCAGAAAATACATCAGCAGGCGTGTTCCTTCCCCACGGGCTCCTGCTCCCACCCTCACCTCCATGTGGTCACTGAAGAGGACAAGTCATCCTTCTAAATTAGCTCCCTTGCCCCCACCCACCCCACAGACTTGCCCACGAGGCTCCCTGCTGCTGGAAAAGCTGCCTGGGGTGCTCCAGATCCCATCAAATGTTGTGTATGTTCCTGTCCCAGGCAGGGAAATCACTGGATGGAGACGGGGGTGAGGAAGCAGACTGGGCAGAAAGGTTTTAACCTGGAGAACCTGGGGAACTCCCAGGACCTCAAAGGCCACGTAGCACCTTATGGGACCAGTGACATCATTCCTATTGGGCAATTGCCACCAAGAAACTATTTAACTTCAGGGCTGCATCTTCCCCCTTCTTTCCCTGGAGCTCCAAACACTGTGATTGACTCAACATGCACAAAAACCTCCATAGCAACAGAGCTACTGCTAAATGGCAAAGAAAAAACATTACCCTGCTATCAACAACTGGACACAGCCCCAAATGTACCCCATTCCTCCTCCCCCCCCCCAACCCCCCCCCCCCCCCCCACGCCCGCGCCCACTCCCCAGCGACGCACCCCAGCAGTAACCACACCGCCG
>JAOEGS010018362.1:0-12825 GCA_025447755.1 Corythornis vintsioides | reverse complement strand
TAAAATAAAATAAAATAAAATAAAATAAAATAAAATAAAATAAAATAAAATAAAATAAAATATAAAATAAAATAAAATGACAGATACACACCCACCCCCCCGCTCCGCAGGCAGCGGTTGCAGGTGCGGGGCCGCCTCCCGCTGCGGGCCGGGGCGCGGCGGGGCCGGGCGGGGCGGGGGGAGGCGCTCCCGGAGCGATGACGCCCCGGAGAAGTTGAGAACGGTGCCGAGCAGCAGCCGCGGAGCCGGGGGGGGAAGAACGGAGCAACCCCCCCGGGCCGAGCGGAGCCGAGCTGAACTGAGCCGAGCCGAGCCGAGCTGAACCGAGCCAAGCCGAGCCGAACCGAGCGGCCGCTCCAGCCCCTCCCGCACCCCCCGCCCCGCACCCGTCATGGGCAACGCGGCCGGGGGCTTGGAGGGGGGGGCGGCGGCGCGGGAGCAGCGGGACCCCCGGCTCCCCGCATCCCCCCCCAGCACCTCCGCCGCCGCCACCGCCTCGCCGCCCGCCCGCCAGCCCATGCCCGGGGCCGCCGAGCTGGAGGAGCGCTTCGGGCACGTCCTGGTGAGTGCGGGGCCGGGGGTGGGGGGGTGGGGGACCCTGCGGTGGGGGGTGCGGGTGCTGGGGAGGGGGGAGGGGATGGAGAAAGCCTGCCCGGGATTTTTGTGATGAGCATTTTAATCTTTATTTGCATCATTAGCATCAGCAGCAGCATCGTGATTATGTTACTGTGTGATTACAGCTCGTTATTATATTTATTATTTTATTATGCTTACTGTTTATATTTAGCATTTTATTTGACTAATATTCAATTATTATTTTTATGATTAAGAGTAATTTTTCCCTCGCCTGCCGGCCCCCTCCCCAGCCCCGTTCCCCACGGGACCCTGCCCGGGGGGACACCCCACAGCCGCTGCCACCTCTCCCGGTGCTCTCACGGGGTGTGTGTGGGGGGGGTGGGGACCCCGAACTCTTGGGGTGCCCCCCCGGCTGCCGGGGATGCAGGGCCATGGCGGGAGCCGGCAGCGTGCCGCAGACAGCCGGTGCTGCGGCTGGCCAGGGCTCGGCTCCTTCCTCCTCCTCCTCTCCTCTCCTCCTCCTCCTCCTCGCTGCCGCTCATCCCGGGGAAAAGCACCGGCATCGCTCCGCGGGCAGAGCCGGAGCCGCGTTCCCGTGGGGTGCAGGGATGGAGGGATGGATGCAGGGATGCGGGGATGGAGAGGCGGATGGCAGCTCGGAGCTGCGGGAGATCGGCTCCCGCCTCCGTCCTTGAGCGGGGTCGCTTGGCCGTGACCTTCGTGCCGGGCCGGCCGCGGTGCCAGCGGGACACGCTCCATCCCACGCTGCCCACCCCAAAATCGCTCCGTGGCGGGAAGTCACGCTGGGACCGGCGGAGGGGGGAAAAAAAAAAAAAATCCTGATTTTTAATCCCTTGATCCCTCGGTGGAGACGGGCCCCGGTTGCCGACCCTGTGCGGGGAACGGCTGCCGGCTGAAGCTCCCGCCGCTGCCGGGATCTGCTGCCGGGATCCGCTCGGTGGGATCCCCTCGGTGGGATCCCCTCGGTGAGATCCCCCAGCCCAGCCCCGGGCGCAAATAACTGGGAAGCTTTTTAATCTCGCGGCGTTTGTAGGAGGAATACTCGGGGCCGAGCATCGCTGCCGGAGCCGCTGCCTCTCCCCCGCCGTCGGCAGCACCGGCCCCGGCCCCGGCTCGGCGCGGCAGTGGCGGGGGGGGGGATGGCGAAGGGCTTTGCGAGGTGGGCACCCGTGTGGGATCCCCCCAAGATCCCCGGGCAGGGGATTTGTCTGTGGGGTACCCATCGCCGGGGGTGTGGAGGGCGACAGGTGGCGGTGCCAGGGATGGCTCCCGGGTGCCGCGGTGGCAGGAGGGGGTGGGTGGCTGGGGACCTCGGGGTGCTGCTGCTGCTGCTGTTGCTGCCGCTGCTGCTGCGAGGCCTCAGGAAACGGTGCTTTTCACTGAGCTGGGTAGTGGGGGGTTGGAAATGCTAAGCTAAGTCGGGAAAAGGGTGGTCCAGATGCCCAGCACCACCGGGGCTTCCGTGATGCCAAGGGAAGGGCCTTTTCCAGGAGCTGGGGGAGGCCAGAGGCCTGGGTTTGGGTCAGACAGGAACCGGGTGTCTTGTGCAATCGGCTGTCCCAATCTCGCTTCCTCCTTGCACAGGTTCCCTTCCCCCTTCTCAGGGCTGGGGGAGGTAGCAGGACCCCCGGGGAGATGGGGACAGGGGGTTCCTCCACCCTCCCCCACCCACCTCCCTTGACTTGGGGGTTGGTTTTTCCATCCCCTGAGCTTGTGAGGTCGGTGGTGGAGCAGGAGGTGACAGGCTGGGAATCTCCAGGTGGGGCAGGATCCACACCCGGCACGTGGCCGTGGTTACGGTGGTTCTGCGAGAGCATGTTGGGGAAAAACAATTTTGGGCTGGCCATCCCAAACTGGGAGAGCTGGTGGGGCAAAGCCTGGAGGAAAAGCCAGTGGAGGAGCCCAGGGGTTCCACACCTCTGCTGGGAAGGGGATGAATAAACCCACCACGTGCCAAGGAACAGGGAATTTACTTTTAGTCTCCAAAAGTTGGCTTCCTCCCAGCTAGGGCACTGTGGCAGATGCCACTTTGGCAGCATCGTGGGATGGTTGTCCCAGTGCCAACTGGTTTGGGATATGCTGAAGTGGCTTTTTGGGCTGGAGTTGCCAGGATGGAGATGCTCAAATGCTCCCCCTTGGAGCAGTCAGGATATTTCCCCATTTCCCACATCAAGAGGTGGAATATTTAAATGAACTCGTGAGTGGAGGGTGTGGTGGAGATGAAGCTGGGGGGGTTCAGTTCATATGGAGCTGGGGGGACAGGGGCTGATGGGGACTGGAGGCTCCAGCAAGGAGGTTTTGCTGGCAGGAGCTTTGGTACCACTTCTCCTGGGATCTGGGGGAGATAGTGGCAAATGTCACTGCTGCAGATGTTTGCAGATGTGCTGTTGGCCCGAGTGGTGGGACTGGTCACCAGCAAACCCCAGCTGCAGTGTCGGCACCAGCTCAACTGGGAAGGAAAACTGCTGCTGGGCTTTTTGCCTGGACCTGCACGGTGGCCAGGTCCAGCTGGGGGCTGTGGCGGGGGGTCCCCAGGGGGGACATGTGCCCTGGGTAGGGAGAGATGTGACCTGTGAGCTGAGAGCTGCCATTCCTGGCTGGATCTAGGAGGGTTTCCAGTCCAGGGATCCTCCCTGCCATGTCTGGGCAGCCCCCTTGCAAGGCTGGATCAGGTGAAGGAGGAGATTGTCCCAGGGGATCGGGCTCTGGCTGACTTGTCTTGGCACAGGGAGAACCCCATGCATGGGCACAAGGTGGGTGGGGGCACCTTTTGATGTGGGTGCCATGGCTGGATTGGGCTCATCTCTCCAGCCCATGCCCAGAGCAGCTTCAGCTTGTTCTTAGAGGTGGGAGCAGCAGGAGGCAGCGACCACCCCCCCTCTGCTCCTCGCCACACTCACAGCAGGACCTGGTGGCTGATGGGGACCCGTTTGCTGTCCCACTGGTGTGTCCTTGCCTGGCGTGTGGTGGGTTTGGGACCATCCAGCTGAATCCTGGTGGGATGGTTCTGGGAGCATCGCCCAGCCTGGCTTGCTGCACGCTGGGGTCCGGGAGAGCCCTGGGTGGGCCTGATCCTGATGGATGCCTGGGCACTGAGCCTTGGGAAGAAGCAGGGAGAGGGTTCTGGTGGCATCACTGGAAGGAGAGCTGGTGCTGTGGGGCTGGATGTGCCCCAGGCCCCCTTGGGTGGGAGCATTGCACTCTGTGGTCACAAGAGCTGGGGTATCCCCAGAGTGACGTGGCCCATCGGCCACCAGCCTGGCCACTGGGTGACACTGGTCCTTCCCGTGGCCAGCAGGTTGGTGGAATCCCCTAAACTACCATCTTGGGGTTGCTCCAGCCCCTTCCCTGTGGTGGGCAGGGCTGGTGCCCACTGTCTGGACTGGGATATTCTCCCCTCGAGTTTTTCTGTCCCTGCCCCATCCTGTGCATCCCCCCACGTGCCCCAGTGCCAACGTTCTCTGGGTTCAGCTGGTTCTCCCCCCAGCCCCTGGGTGTTTTGCAGAGCAAACGCTTCCGGAAAGGATGTTTGAATGTTTTGAGCTGGGCTTTGGTGCAGAGCCTGGCTCCGCTCGCGTGCGGAACAAAAAGAAGGTGCCTGCCACCCAAAATAACTCTGTTCCCCCTCCCCCGTCAGCAGCTCCGGCGCTGCGACACCAAAAGGTCTCGTACCGGAAAATGATGTAGGTCCTGCTCTGCCTCCTGGTGCTTTTAGCTTTAAGTGTTGGGTTAAGCCCACCTCAAACCCCACGGCAAAGCCACCCTGAGGTGGGGGGGGTCCCAGTCGGCCACACCCCGGCACCGGGCATGGGTGGGATGGCACCGTGGGTTCCGTGGCATCTTGTGTCCCCGGGGGGGGTTGTTGGGGGACGTTTGGTGGCGTGTGTTCAGTAGTGAGGTGGGATGGGGGGCTCTGGGGGAGGATGGGGAAGCCCCATACTGGGGTGGGATGAGGGTGCTGGGTGGCAGGAGGTGGGATGTGAGTACTGGAGGCAACTCCCTGTAGCACCTCCATCCTTGTCCCCCAAGGGCAAAGAGGATGAGGGCTAAATCCTTCCTCTGACACCTCCAGGGTGCTTGGCTGCTGCTGTGCCCCACATCTCCCACCCAGACCCACATCCCCCAGTCCTGCCCCACATCCCCACACCAGCCACACACCTCCCACAGCGCCGATCCCCCTGCCCTGGCAGGAAACGAGAACCGGTTTCTTTGTGCTGCCGGGACCTCAGCGGAGCCACTTCCTCCCCCCTGGCACCACGTGCCCGCCCAGGCCGTGGTGGGATGTGGCCACCACCCAGTTTGTACCCGAGCGGTGCCACATCCTGCCCAGCCCTGCTTGCCAGGAGGCAGAGACACCTCCACAGACACTGCCCTGGGGCCTCGTGGCAGGGAGCCCATGGTCCTGTCCCACCCGTGACTGTCCCTGGAAGTGATGGTCCACGTGGCAGGTGCCACCATCCCCCCCTCTGCTGAGGGCACCCAACAAAGAGACCCACCGAGGGTGCCACGGGTGCTGCCAGAGCCCTGGGTGGGGTTTTTGGGTGCATGGTCCCTCTTGGCACAACCCTGTCCCTTGGAGGATCTCATCCAGCCCAAGGATGGCAGCTTGGGGACCACAAGGATGGGGCTTCCCAGCAGAGGGGACATCCAGGTGCTGCTGCCACCTCACCCCAGGCAGCAGCTCTGGTGCCACCCAGGCAGCTTCACACCAAGGCTGTTTCTGACCCCAAAGCCTGATGTCACCCTTCCCTGGCCACCCCTGCTGCGAGCTGGCCCCTGGCTCCTGATATCACCCTTCCCTGGCCACCTCTGCTGCAAGCTGGCCACTGGCCCCTGATATCACCCTTCCTTGGCCACCTCTGCTGTGAGCTGGTCCCTGGATCCTCATGTCACCCTTCCCTGGCCTCCTCTGCTGCAAGCTGGTCACTGGCTCCTGATTCCACCTTTCCCTGGCCACCCCTGCTGTGAGCTGGCCCCTGATATCACCCTTCCCTGGCCACCTCTGCTGCTGCGAGCTGGCCCCTGGCTCCTCCAGCCAAGCACTGGCTCCTCTCCACCCACATCTCCTGGGTTTGGCTTCTTGCAAAAGCAGCTCGACAGGTCCTCCGTGGAGACGGGCGCCGAGGTTTCTGCTCCTGCCCGCCACGGTGGCACCTCTGCTCTTGGACCTGCTCCTTCGTGGGCAACCAAACCCCTGTGAGGTGCCTCTATCCCAAGGATGGGGGTGTCCCAGGGGTGCGTGCACCTCACATCCCCACTATCAGTATCAGGGGACCCCAAAACTGGAGGTTACCTCCGTGTGCCACCGTGCCAGTTTGCCCAGGCTCTCCACACAAGCAGCAGCCTCAGCTCCCTCTTTACCCCGGTGGCTGGACCACCAAGAAACGGATCTTTTGGGCAAATAGTTCACGTGTAACCCAAACTGAGCTCCCAGTGTGGCCTGCACCACAGCGGGTGCCCCATCAGAGTCTCCACTGTCACCTCATGGTGTCCCCCAGGGACTTGCTGTGTCCCTGAGCACTCCAGAGGCAGGAGCTGCACCCAGGGCCCCCCGCAGCAGTTCCAGCAGCCGCCTGGTGCCGTTCAGAGGGCGGAAACCACGTCACGTCCTGCGGGGCAGCCCCGGGGGGGGCAGCGGGGACCAGGGTTGTGCAACAGTGGCACGGAGGGACCTGCCAGAGCCAGCCTGACATCATGTCTCTAAAGAAACTCTGATTTCAGCAGCCAGGCCCGTCATGTGCCCACGGTGTGGGGCACTCGCTGGTGACCATCACCCTCCAGCAGGGCCCTGGCTCCTGGGTTCCTCAGAGGGGAACTCAGACTGTGTCCCTGTCCCTCCCCACTAGTGGATCTTCTCGGCTGGCTGAGGCCAGGAGGGTTGTGCACTCTTGACATGGATGGAGAGGTCCAGTTTGTCCTCTTGTCCTCCACCTATAGCCTGTGTCCTCCACCTGGGTGACCCCCAACCAAGGAGGTCCATGGCTGGTGGGATGCTAATATCCTGGGAATGGTGTCCCCATCCTCCCATTGGTGTCCCCACCCTCCCACTGGTGTCCCCATCATCCCACCACCGAGCAAGGACACCCAGCACTGGGTGAGCTGTGGGTGCTACAGCCCCCAGGGGGTGTTTTTGGGGGGGTGACTCCCCAGTCCTGACACCCATCACCCCACAGAACTCCATGAACCTGCCCCCAGACAAGATGAAGCTGCTCAACCAGTACGACAATGAGAAGAAGTGGGAACTCATCTGTGACCAGGTGAGGTCTGGGTGTCACAGTGTCCCTGGCGCTGTCCTTGTCCCCAAGTGCTGCTCATGACGTGGGTGTCAACCTGGCACGCACCAAGTGCCAACATCCATCTCCGTTTGGGAGACAGCACCTTATTAACTTGATTTAACATTGATGAGCTGCCTGTGGCACTGGGGGGACGTGGGGACACGGTGGCTGATGTGGGGGAGGGTGGCGTGTCCCGGTGCCAAGGGCAAGGGTCCTGGTTTCAGCCTCTCTCTGGGGCTTGCAGGAGCGTTTCCAGGTGAAAAACCCACCATCGGCCTACATCCAGAAGCTGAAGGGCTACTTGGACACGGGTGGCGTGAGCAGGAAGGTGAGGGCAGCCCCTTGTGTCTCTTGTCCCCATCCTGGTGGGCACAGCGATGGTGCCAAACACTCTTCCCGCCCCCCAGTTCAAGAGGCGAGTGCAGGAGTCAACGCAGGTGCTCCGGGAGCTGGAGATTTCCTTGAGGACCAACTATATTGGGTAAGGAAGGGGGACCTGGAGGTGTCCTTGTTGTCACCCAGCTGCTGCTGCTGTCCCCAGTCACTGGCATGACAGTGGCTTCTGGCTGTGGGGGTGACAGTGTGATGTGGAGGCTGGTGGCCTCATCCTGCACCTCTGGGATGGCTCTGATGAGAGGACAGGGTGCTGTACCACGGGTGTTGTACAACACTAGTATGTCTTGGCCAGGTGGATGCCGATGTGGTACCTCCTGGGTGCCAGGGTGGAGCCCAGCCCCCATCCTGGGTGCCCCAGCCCCTCGTGGTGTGGTGGGTGCTGAGCTGTGGGTGCCCATGGCTCTGCCACCCAGGACTGAGCTGTCCTGTCGTGGTGGCAGTGGAGTCCTTGGGCTCTGTCCCCTGGGCATGGGGAGGTGGAGTCACTGTGGCACCCACCTGCCTCGGAGAGGTGCCAGTTCACGGGGCCACCCCATGCCATTGGAGTGTCCCATCTTCTCTGGGGACCTGTGTTCAGGGGTTGGCTCTTCTGGGGGTCATGGGGTGGTGGACAAGGGAGGATGAGGATGGTTGGTGGATCCACTAACCCCCTGCACCTCTCAGCTGGGTCCAGGAGTTCCTCAACGAGGAGAACAAGGGGCTGGACGTGCTGCTGGAGTATCTCGCCTTCGCCCAGTGCTCTGTCGCGTATGTCCCCACCAGGTCCCCCTTCCCCAAGTGCGGGATCAGCCCCCCCGGGGCTCTGGGTGGGGGTGGGAGGGTCCCTGGGCTGCTCTCCCCTCTCATCTGACCGATGGAGCTGAGCGTACTCCAACACTGGGGTGGAGCAAAACACTCCCAACACCTCCATACCCATGTCCCCAGCCCTGGGGACCCCAGGGAGGTGCCTTCCCCTGGCGGGGTGCCACCTCTCACCCAACCCCCCACCCCCGTGTCCCCGCGGGCCACCAGGTACGACATGGAGAGCGCCGAGAACGGCAGCCCCGGCTCCGACAAGGGCAAGGGGCTGGAGCGCTCGCTGGAGGACCTGAGCAAAAGCAACTCCTCGTCCCCCCCCCAGGGCATCTCCAAAGTGCGGCACCTCACCGTCAGGTAACGGGTGGTCCCGTGTCCCCCCCCCACCCCCATCCCCGCCTCGCTGCTCCCCCGGCCACGCTGCGCTCGGAGCGGGGGGCTCTGGGGGGAGACGCAGGTCTGGTCCCACCAAACGGGTCCCCAGCGCCGGTTCTGAGCAGGAGGGGGGGATGACACAAAGCCACGTCCCCGTTGCGTGTGAGCAAGGGACAACCCCTGCCCGGAGCTGGGCTGGAGTAGACTCCCCCAGCCCGGCATCGCTGGGGATGCTCTGGGGACAACTCCCGATTAAATCAGAAGTGGAGATGCTCGAGAGGTTTTTTTTTTTGGGGGAGCAAATCGCACCCTCCCCCTACTCCCCGGCTTGAAAACCGGGGGGAGGAACCGGCCTGCGCTCCCCCACCTCCATCTGCCCCCCGAATCATCGCCGGTGCCGGTGGCTCTCGCTTGGTGCCGCTCGCCCCGCAGCCCCCGCTAACCCCGCAGCCCCCCTAACGCCGCAGCCCCCCTAACGCCGCAGCCCCCCTAACGCCGCAGCCCCCTCCTCTAACCCCGCTCTTCTCTTGCACGCTGCCGGGGGACGCGCTGACGGTAGGTGCCGGGGCCGGGGAGCTGGCGGGACAGAGACACCCCGGTGAGGAACCCCCAATTCCCCCCCGCCAGGGGACACCCCGCGAGTCGTAACGTGGCACCCCGGGGGCCGCGGGGGGTCCCTCTCCACCCGCCGGCATCTCCGGAGGAGTCGGGGTGTCCCCTCCAGCCCAGGGACAGGTCAGGATGAGGTGGTACCCGCGAGGAGGTTTGGGGGGGTGGGGGGTGCGGTCCCAGCCCGTGTCCCCAAACCCGGGTGTCCCAGGGTCGCCGCGGGAGCCCCGTTTCTCCCTCCTGTCCCGCAGGCTCTAACTCGCCTCCAGCTGCTGCCTCTCGAACCAGCACCTCCACACCCTCCTCCTCCGCCACGTCCACCCCTGCGGCGCCCCGGGCAGCGATGGGGACAGTTGCCCCAGGTCACCCGGCAGCTCCTGCCCACCCCGGTGAGGCTCCGAGACCAGCCGTGCGCACGAGGGGCACCGATCCTCCATCCCACCCACCGGCACCCACCGCCCCACGGGCTCGTAGGCGGGACGGGCGATGCGGGGAGGGTTTGCGGGGGGCTCTCTCACGGGGACGCGACCGCCCGGGTGTCATCCCCGCCCCGCCACCACCCGTCCGTGCGCTGCCACCTCCCCGCTTGCGCTGCATCCCGCACCCCGCATCCCGCACCACCCCCGGCCACCCCCTCCCCGCCCCCCGGGTCCCGCTCAGCCTCCCTCTCGCCCGGCCCAGGCTGAACCCCTCGCACAGCAAGAAGGCTCTGAGGAACTCCCGCCTCGTCAGCCAGAAGGACGATGTCCACGTCTGCATCATGTGTCTCCGTGCCATCATGAACTACCAGGTGGGAGAGGGTGGTGTCCTCGGGAACCCGTCTGGGGCTCCCCAAAAGTCTTCAGAAATCTCCAGCCCCTGTATCCTCAGAGACCCACCTGAGGCTCCCCAAATTCTCCAGCCTCTATGTCCTCAAGAACCCACCTAGGGGTACCTAAAAGTCTCCAGAAATCTCCAGCTGCTGTATCTTCAGAGACCCTCCTGGGGCTCCCCAAATTTTCCAGCCCCTGTGTCCTCGGGAGCCCACCTGGGGCTCCCCCAAAGTCCCCAGAAGTCTCCATCCCCTGTATCCTCAGAGACCCATCTGGGGCTCCCCAAAAGTCTCCAGCCCCTGTGTCTTCAGGAACCCACCTGAGGGTCCCTAGAAGTCTCCGGAAGTCTCCTGTATCCTCAGAGACCCACCTGGGGGTCCCCAAATTCTCCAGCCCGTGTTCTTGGGAGCCCACCTGGAGCTCCCTAGAAGTCTCCATTCCCTCTGGTGCCATCTTTGGTGTCAGGGTTTGGAGTGGGCACCTGTTCTCCAGCCCCTTGCTCTGAGATGTTCTCACTCAACCTCATGTCCAGGGGGGACGTGGCAGGGGGATGTCTGGAGGTCCCACAGCATCGCTTGGGGGGGAGCAGGAGGATTCAAAACCCCATTAATGCTCCTTTTCCCCCCAAGTCTGGCTTCAGCCTGGTGATGAACCACCCAGCCTGTGTCAATGAGATCACCCTGAGCCTCAACAACAAGAACGCCAGGTGGGACCCGTCCCTGTCACCTGCCCCCTGTCCCTTTGGCAACTTGACCCTGACCCTTGTCCCTTTGACCCTGACCTCCTCACACTCCCTGTCCCCACAGGACCAAGGCGCTGGTGCTGGAGCTGCTGGCTGCTGTCTGCCTGGTCCGAGGTGGCCATGACATCATCCTGGCTGCCTTTGACAACTTCAAGGAGGTGAGTCCCACATTGTCCAGTGGGGATTGTGCCTCAGTTTCCCTGGGCATCCTCCATCCTCAAACTATGACTCGCATGGGGATGCTCCACACTGTTCCCAAGGCAGTGTGTGACCCCAGGGCCTTGTCCCAGCTGGACCGGGTGCTGGGCAGCACCCATCAGAGTTGGGATGGCATCACCAGCAGGTGCCTCGTGCCCTGCCACCCTGCTGGGTGCCCACCCTGGCCTCAACCCCCTGCTCCCACGCCAGGTCTGCGGGGAGAAGAACCGCTTCGAGAAGCTGATGGAGTATTTCCGAAACGAGGACACCAACATCGACTTCATGGTGAGTGGCTGGTGGGGCTGGTGCTCTGCTGTCCCCAGGGCACTGTGTCCTCAAGGACCAGAGCCACCATGCTGTCCCTGGGGTGCCTTGTTCCAGGAGCTGACAAGCTTTGGTGTTGTCCTCAGGGCACTGTGTCCCCAAGAGCTTCTGAATCACCACGCTGTCCCCAAGCCATCATGACCCAAGGGCTGTTGAGCCACCACACTGTCCTCAGGCCATCGTGCCCCCAGGGGCAGCTGAGCCACCATGATGTCCCCAAACCATAGTATCCCCAAGGGCAGCTGAGCCACCATGATGTCCCCAGACCATAGTATCCCCAAGGGCAGCTGAGCCACTATGATGTTTCCAGGCCATAGTATCCCCTAGGGCAGCTGAGCCACCACGCTGTCCTCAGGCCATCATGTCCTCAAGGGCATCTGAGCTGCTGGCCATTCTCCCACCCCCCGTGTCCCCAGGGCTGTGACACCGCCATGCATTCCCCAGGGGCACCATGCCCCCGAGGGCCCCCAGGCCACTGTGCAGAGCCTGGGGCACCATGTCCCCAGGGACTAGCAGGCCACCACACCGTGCTGAGCCTGTCCCCACCCCGCAGGTGGCCTGTATGCAGTTCATCAACATCGTGGTGCACTCGGTGGAGAACATGAACTTCCGAGTCTTCCTGCAGTACGAGTTCACCCACCTGGGGCTGGACCAGTACCTGGAGGTGGGTGATCCTGCAACCCCCCCAAAGCTGAGCCCCGGAGGTGGGTGGGTGCTGGGGGAGGGTGGGGGCACCAGCGGCTGTGACGGTGCCACCGATTGTCCCGTGGCAGAGCCTCCGCCTCACCGAGAGCGACAAGCTGCAGGTGCAGATCCAAGCCTACCTGGACAACGTCTTCGACGTGGGGTCCATGCTGGAGGACTCGGAGACCAAGACGGCGGTGATGGAGCACATGGAGGAGCTGCAGGAGCACGTCAACCAGGTGGGACGTGGGCGTGTGGGCAGGAGCTGCTGACGCAAAGCCCCGGAGGATGGGGCTGAGCGATGTCACCTCATCCCCCACAGCTGACGGAGAAGCTGCAGGATGCGGAGAACGACTCCATGGCCAAGATAGCGGAGCTGGAGAAGCAGCTGAGCCAGGCGAGGCGGGAGCTGGAGGCTCTGCGGGTGAGCGCCCATGGGTGCCTGGGGGAGCGGGGGTTCGAGGGGTGCCGTGGGACACCCGTGGGACACCAGGGGTTTGTCACCTCCACAGGAGCAGCTGAGCCCACCGAGGCCGCCCAGCCCGCCGGCCCCGCAGCCCCAGGACTGCTACCGGCTGGCGCTGGAGCGGCGGCTGGTGGAGCTGGAGGAGAAGGGGCTGGTGCAGATCCTGCGCGGGCCCGATGGAGACGTCGCCATCGAAATCGTCCCCGTTGTCATAGAAACCCCGGCAGCCCCCGTGGTTCCTGGAGAGGCCACTGCTGCTGCCACCGATGCTGCCACCGCCGCCGTCAATGGCACAGGTACCAGGGTGCGGGGCTCGGTGGCAGCGCTCGATGTCCCCTTCCCGGAGGGGACACCCGGCAGGGAGGAGGGTGGTGGCAGCGGCTCCGGGCAGGGCACGGGGAGGTGCCCTGGGACGTGCAGTCACTCGGTGGCAGAGGGGACACTGATGCTGGCACCAGGTCTTGCTCGGACACCTTGGTGCTAGAGAGGATGCAGAGACACTCAGAGCTCCTGACCTGGAGCTCCAGGGTCTGCTCTCCACCTCCCTCCAAA
>JAOEGS010018361.1:0-32116 GCA_025447755.1 Corythornis vintsioides | reverse complement strand
GGGGGAGGAGAACCTCCCTTGACCTGCTGGCCACAGTTCTCCTAATGCATCCCAGGATGCCATTGGCCTTCTTGGCCGCAAGGGCACATTGTTGGCTGATGGTCATCCCCCTGTCCACCAGGACCCCCAGGTCTCTTTCTCCAGAGCTTCTCTCTAATACATCAGCCCCCAGCCTGTACTGATACATGGGGTTGTTCTTCCTCAGATGCAGCACTTTACACTTGCTCTTGTTAAATTTCATTAAATTTCTCCCAATAGCAGGTCTTAAAAATGCTTATCCAGTTGACCTATATGAAAGTGCTTTGTCTATTTGGGGAAATCAGCCTCTTTCTAACAGTAGCTCATTAATCTTTAGTAGTTTTAACTAGATGTATATGCATCTGTTTAGTTCTTCTAGATATTTCCTCCTCTTTTCTCTTAATAAAATGGCAACTTCTATCCAGAATTCCTTAAAATTCAGAAAAGTATCAAATTCTTTTATGCCCTGTAGTCTGCCTTCAGAATATTTTACTAAGCTTACCCTCTGGGTTCATAATTTCATGGAAACTCTGAAAATAATCTATGGGGTTACACTTACTGTCTGTTTCTTTATTAAATATATTAAAAATAATCTTGCTGTCTCCGTCCTATCCCTTCTCTTTTTACACTTTTTTTTTTCTTAAAGCTTTTGTATAGCAAAATCAAAACTTCATGATGTGTAACTACTAAGAAATAGGCTCCATTAAGTGAAATTTAAGAGAGTTCTTATTTTCTAAGATGGTGTTTTTATCTCTCCAATATCTGTCATTTACTAACTGTCCAAAGCATGTTTTTCAAAACTGTTTCTGTAACACTGTGATCAGAAATTATCTTTAAGCTTTTGACAGATAAGCTGGATTCAAGATATATTCTTATTATTTCCTTCTTCAGGCAATTTATTTGTCATGGTTATCAGAAAACTTGTGTATTAAAAGAACCATTTTTATTGGATATGATGGAGCGCTGACTTAAAATTTTAGTAGAGTCATTAAAAGTGGTGTTTGTGAGTATAATTTGTGTCTGGAAAGTCTGAACACCAAGACCATCATGAGGCCTTTTCCTGGGATTTCACAGTTTTTAGAACATAAGTGTTCTGTTTGATAGCTAACTGTATGAGTTATCATCCATTCATAAGAAATATTCTCAAAATTAGTGGTACTTTACATGACAACTCCTCCATGCAAGGCATTTAATAAATATATTTATAAACACTAGTGCTTATGATATTCTGAGGGAAAAATAAAATGTTTTACTTATATTTTAATATAATAAATGTGTAAGAAGAGAGCAAACAATAGGAACTAAGGCAAGAGAATGAAGAATACATCATTCCTCAGTCTTTTGTCCCTATCTTGCACCTTCAGGTAACAGGAACAGGTACCCAACATTAGGTATCTAATGTGAGGTACTTAATATCAGATGTAATCTAAGACTACACTTTCAGCTGGACTCCTCAGTTGTTATTAAAAGCATTTTTCAGGTCAGCCCTGATATTCTATGGCATGAAAGTCAAGGATAAGCTTTTTTAATAAATATTGTAATGCAACTATATTATTTCTCTAATTTACTTTCCATGTCTGTAGTGTTCTGGACTCAGATGATTATAATTTCATTCTTAAAAAAAAAACCTAACCAACAAAAAACTAACTAAATATACAAAATCACACTCTATGACAGCATATAAGAAAAATATTACTTTAACAAATACTTTCTGTGGTACAAATTATTAAACTCAACATAAGAATTTCAGAAAAATATTTGGAAGAATCATACAGCTGTACTTGTTATGTCATACTGTTCTCCCATGTAACGTTTCTTTATAGCACACAGTCCTCTCCTGTTTCATTCACACAGAGTTTAGGCCTCTAGTTCTGCAAAGATTAATAGATGTGTACACTCTTTGTATGCTCTGAGGAGTTTCATTGATGACAATGGAGCTGGCTGCAGCACAGAAAGTTAAGCTAGGCATTAGTCTTTTTAGCATCAGCCCCTAAGCTTATTATATCATGGCACAAAATTAGGAGAGATTGCACTCTTAGGTTAGTGAGGTCCTGTTGTCTAAATCATTATGTTACAGCTGAAATTAATAGTAGAATTTGACATAATAGTTAAAATACTTTAAAGAAAGAGTGAACTAAGGTGGCTTACAGTGTTATTACGAAGGATAATGCAGGTTAGACAATTAAGTCATCTCCTTTTTGTTAAAAGTCATTATTATTTTGAGTGATGATGTGCAAGAACCAAATCTTAATGTCTTCTATTGTGTACTTGAAAATGGTCTGACTCATTTCAGCCAAGAACATTCTGTTTATTTTCTTAGCTCTAACATTATCTGATACTGAAAAAAATGACCTTTAAATAGTCCTCAGTGCACTCAAACTCTTTATTCTAGAAATACAAGGAATCATGAGTATTGTCAGATGACATATTTTTATATATATACTTTATTTTTAGCAGTAGCTAAAGTTCATCCTTCTCTGACTGAGAATATCAAGATTATAGGAAGACCAAAAAAGCTGAGGCACAGAAGACTTCAGAAGCAAGTATAAATTTGAAATCTAGCATTGTATATAAATTAATCTGCTATTCAAGCTGCACTTATTTATACTGTGGTTTGTAGAAATTATTATGGAAAGAATAATGCATTTAATTTTCTTGCAAATTACTTTGTAGCACACAGTATCTCTGTGAACTCTGAATAATCAGAAAGGGGATCAGGGATATTTTAGGTTGCTGATTTGGTTTGGTTTGGTTTGGTTTTTTTTCAGTGGTAATGACAGTCTCCTGTGGATTTTAGAAGAGGAAAATTTTACCCAAAATGTATGGTTCAAAGTAAAACTAGGAATATAATTACTGGAATTATTTTCTCTACAAACACTTTTGTGGCATCTGCTCCAAAACTGTCATTGTTGACAGGTGACAAAGATGGTCCAAGATGCTGTGGACCTGGCTGGGTCCTTGGCCTCTGCAGCTGTCTTGGGTACATGTTTTCTCTTGTTCTCCCAGAGAAAATGGAGAGTAAAAACACAGGCTTTGTCTTCTAAATGCTTGAACTTAACTGATTAAAAATTTTATACAATAATTATATACCTGATGTCTCATCCCATGTCTTCATAACACTCCTGGGAACTGTGGTAGCATTGTTCTTTTTTTCATAAAATAGGAGCTGGTTCAGTTAAGTCATCAATTTCATTTTAGGAATATACCTCAGGTTCAGATAAACCTAGGACACTTAATTGACTCCAAAGGGAATGTAGATAACCAACTCAGATAGAAGTATAAACACTATCAGGAAGTAGTCTATCTATTGGCAGGCAGTAACTGTTTTTCAAACTGGGACTAAGAAAAGTAAGAAATGCATAACTGCAGTGTACCTAGGAAAAAAAAAGAGTGGCAGTGATTTACTTGTAACCACAGTGCCAATCTCAAAGGACAAAGATTGCATCTTTTCAGATCTTTCTGATCCCTCAAAGAATCATCCTTCCTCTGTCTTCAGTTCCTTTCCATCTGGGTAAAAAGAAAAACTTGTGTCAGTATTGTCTCATTTGATTTTGTTTCATAAAACAGATTTTTTTCTGTAATTCAACAAAGGTTTACCATCTCACATGGAAAATCCACAGACAGATCAGATGCCACATTAACCCAGATAATGCCCTGGGGAGGAATAACACCTTGCACCAGTACAGGTTAGGAGCTGATCTGCTGGAAAGCAGCTCTGTTCAGAAGGACCTTAGGGTTCTGGTGGACAGTAAGTTATCCATGGGAGAGCAGTGTGCCCTTGTGGCCAAGAAGGCCAATGGTATACTGGAGTCAATTAAGAAGAGTGTGTCCAGCAGGTTGAGTGAGGTTTTCCTTCCTCTCTATTCTGCACTAGTAAGAACTCATCTGTAGTACTGTGACCGGTTCTGGGCTCCCCAAGTCAAGATGGACAGGGAAATGATAGAAAGAATCCAATGGAGGGCTACAAGAATGATTAAGGGGCTGGAACATCTCTCTTATGAGAAAAGGCTGAGAGCCCTGGAGCTGTTTAGCCTGGAAAAGACAAGTCTAAGAGGGGATCTTAATGTGTACAAATATCTAAAGGGTGAGTATCAAGTGGAAGGAGACAGTATCTTCTTAGTGACTTGTGACAGGATGAAAGCTAATTGTCACAATCTGGAAGTTCTACATCAACATGAGGAAAAACTTCTTCACTGTGAAGGTGACAGAGCCCTGGAACAGGCCACCCAGAGAGGTTGTGGAGTCTTACTCTCTAGAGACTTTCAAAACCTGCCTGTATATGTTCCCAAGTGTCATGCCCTAGGTGATCCTGCTTTGGCAGGAGGGTTGGACTTGATGATCTCCAGAAGTCCCTTCCAATCCCTACTATTCTATGATTTATGATTCTGTGATTCCATGTGCCTTTTCTATTATGTACAATAGTTGGATTGAAAATGGCATTCACAAAATTTTTAACTTTCATCAAGCAACACCTCTGAAGCAGCTACTAGACACATAGAGGTATCTTGGGGCTGATCAACTGCTCCCTAAGAGGTAGATACCAGGTAGCAAAGTTCTATTTAAATCCCCTTTAATACTACTAAGTTGTTCTAAATATAAATAATTTTAAATAATATTTTTTTACACTTGAGTTGAAAAGAATTGATTTCTGCATTTATCTTTTATTTTAGCTCTTGCCCTAGCTCTCTATTTTTAAGATATCTATAAATTAGATTACTGTGTTATGGATGGTAGTATAAAGTGAAGAAACATGTTTAATAGACAATTTTTCTTAAATTCAGTGCACATGTTTTCGTATAACTAAAATGTAAAATGTTATGGAAAATATTGTAAAAACAGAAATACTGATTATTTTAATCGTTAATACCTGACTGTTAGTACACTTGATTACATTGAACTTTACTGTTGAATTTATTATTGTTGGTATGTTTCCCATCTCTAACAATTATCAACTTAAAGAATAATTTATTAGGCTCTGAAGAGCATTCACGTCAAGTAAAAAGGCTAATAACATTGTTAAGATGGTAGAAGGTGTCAAAATCTAATGAATGATACAATGAATATTTGCAGTGCATTAGGTGGATGCAAACTGGTTTTTATAGCAACTTTAAGTATTTGAGACACACACAAAATAAATCAGTTCCTTAATCTAAATTCTAAAGTGGATGTGTTGTGACTCATGTAATTGATTAATGAATACCAGCACATGCATAAGATATTTATATTGTCAAAATTGGAAACTTTTCAGCACATAGTTTATGAAGCATGTGTACTGCAATAAGACTGTTCTTTTTCTTTATTTTTTTTCTGTATAAAAACAGTTCTTCTGTTCAACAGTTGGTAAAATTCTATGCATCTGTAATTATTTTGATCTGTAATCAATCTGTAAAATTACAAGATAAATGTTTTGTTGATCAACAAAGAAATGATAACATATTCATGTCACTTCAGGAAGATAATCTTAAAATGAAGTCTATATTTAATAGCATGCAACATACAGTGCATATTTTATTCAGTAACAACTAAAGTAACCACTCACAGTTTTCATTTGAGACTTCCCACTTCAATCTCATTTTCCTATCAGAGTGTCTTTTGTTGGAGGTATTAGGATCTATTTCTATGCACAGTATAGATGGGTATCAAAACCTTTGTCACCTTTAAGCTCTGACAAAAAAAAAACAAACAACAACGACAAAAAAACCCCAAGATGTTACTCTTAAAAATAAAATCTATTATTTTTGTTTTAAATGGATGTCAGAAGCACACCTGGCAGATTGCTGTTGGAAAGGATGTTAGCTGTTGGAGGGAAAACCTATTTGATTATTTAACCTATAGCAAAAGTACATGACCCTCCCAAAATTTGGAAGCTGCTCTTTTTAAAGGATAAGTCGAGTTTGCAACAACTAACAGTAATGGTGTGTGGATGGAGCACTCACCGAATCTAAATACACTAACACTCACTGCACTGGTGAGTGAATCAGTAGCTGAGGCAGTCTGAAAGCATTGATGCAGCTCTTAAATGTCTCTACCTTATTTAATGTAAGTTAGTCCTTGGAAGCTGGTTAGTCAGCCTCAAGAGTTGAATCATTTTAGTGGATGCTTATACTTGACCAGTAAAGAAATCATCAAATGCGGATATATGTTAGACATACATACAATAGATCAAAGATCTGGCCTACTAAGACTATTTTTACCTGAACTTAAAAATCAGTCTTTTCATATTTATTTTTATTTGTTGTTTGATGAATTGGTTGCATTCACTACTATGGTAATAATGTAAAAAACAAACAAACAAAACAAACAAACAAACAAAAAAACCTCTTCAGAGGTAAATATCCTATGGGTGATTTTAAACTCAATATACAAGAGAAAATAGGTAGATATATGATACTGAGACATGGTGTGTAGAGTGATTGTTTCCTAATATTGCTAATTCTAAATCACACAGTACTGTACAAGTATGTGAATGATTGTAGTTGTCACACTGTAGGAATTATGATGACAAAGTTAGTTTTACTCATTAGATTTCATATCTGTGAAAAAAAGTTGTAATCTTACATTAAAAAGAAAGTTTTAAAGCTTATGATATTGCTTATTATTTAAGCATTTGAGTGATGCTAATGGAAATAATGACATTTTAAAATATGCTATATAATAGTATAAATAAGATTAAGTAGACATTATCAAAGCAAGAGAGATAAACATATCTTACTGAATGAAACATCACTGAATTGGGACAGTTTAAACCAAAGAAGAGGGAGCAATGTTATATTAATCTCCCTTAGACCTAGAAAACATTCCCAGCTCCTTAAATAGTCCAAATGCAAGGAATCTGAAATGGAGCTTTGCATTTCTCAGATGGGATTTTCAGGCTCCAAGCCCTCGAGGTCCTTTTTCCCTATGTCTTTTTGTCTGTGTTGTTTTGGGAGTTTTGTTTGGTTTTTTTGGTGGTTTGTTTTTGTTTTTGTTTTTTTTTTTTAATTATTATTAATTTTTATTTGTGAATATTTTTTGACAAGGTTAATTTCACCAGTCACTTTCCAGAGAAGTCCCACAGATAATGTATTAAGATTCCTGAGATGAGGGATGACCAGTGGGTGGATGAGCATACACACAGGAGGAGGTGCTGGGGAAGTGAGTTAAAATATCTAATCTCAGACAATCCTTCATTCCATGGACCTCTTCAGGCATTATGTGATGTTATGAGAAGTATCTGCTATGTACATTATTGGCTTTCAGCCTTTGTTCCACAATCCTCTGGCACCCAGGTTTTGCCTTTAAGGGGGTCTCCAAGAGAATTGAGATTAAGCAAAATTCTGGCAATAGACTTAAACTTACTTCATTATAGGGACTATCTATTGCAAAAGGCTGTTCAGCATTCATATCCTCTCCACAGTCTCATGAATTCTCTTGCAAGAGAAGGCTTCAGTGAGTCAAATATCTGTACAAGGGAAAATTCATATTGTTTTGTTTTTAACTCCTGTTGTGACCAAAACAATTTGGACAATGAGAAATTTGTGTGGAAATGATATTTTACTTTACATCCAGCTCTTGCTCTAACCAGATCAACTTGCTTTACCCCTGAAATGCTATGGGTACATTTAACTTCCCAGTCACTGAGTGACTCAGACCCTACTTTGGCTGGTACCTGTGACCTGGGCTGCAGGCAGGTTCAGGGTTCACCTCAGAACTGTCTGAGAATGCAGGATAAATATATGTGCTTTTGTATGATCTTGTGCTCTTTCTTCCAGTTTCACTCAGTTTCGGATCATTCTTGGTGATTTTGACTACAATTCTATTGACAATGCCAACAGGGTCCTTGGGCCCATTTACTTTGTCACCTACGTGTTCTTTGTTTTCTTTGTGCTTCTGGTAAGCAAGAAAGCTCTCCTTGCCCTTATATTGACAATAGTGTTTGAGAGTCCCTTGATGATAATCCCCGAGTTAAATGCAGTTGAAATGCTTAGAGAGAAAGGAAGTTTCTGATATCTTTTCAGTGCAAATAGACCAAAGCAGACAAAGAGCACATAATTGCATGATCAGGGTGATTAAGGGCCATATTCACATCCTTTAAAGTGAAGACTAAAACTGTTTTGGAGTACCATTCATGTGGTAGCTGAATTATGGGGATCAGTTCAGCTGTTCTGTAATAGACTTGGGGGATAGTCTCCGGCTTCCTAGGCTATGGATGCAGAGTGATGCATGTAATGACCAGATTAAACACCCAGTGCCAGAAGTCTCTATGTAACCCACGATCTTGCCGGAGAGGCTATCAAAGATGGTATTTAGGCTGGGAACAAATGTACTTTCATTCACTGCTTTAACTGGGAGGACCTCCTTCCCAGTAAGGAAGCACTGTGTGACTGAAGTGGTCCTTCCCTTCACCTCCTTTAGTTTGTCCAAGGTATACCCCACATGGAAACAGATCCTTGTTTAGCTAAGACCTGGCCATCTGTGCCTGTTTCTTGCTGCATCAGCTGTTGGAGCAGGTGAGATGCCTCATGATTATTCATCTCTCTTCTTTTCTAGAACATGTTCCTGGCCATCATCAATGACACCTACTCAGAAGTCAAGGAGGAGCTTTCAAGCCAGAAGGATGAGCTGCAGCTCTCGGACATCTTGAAGCAGGTGATGAATAGTGAAAGCAGTGCTACTTTCCAGAGAAATCCTGAAGCATTTTCTGGAAGTCCCTAACCTACATGGAATATACTAGAGAGAAACAGTGGTTGCCATCTCCAGATCCACCTTCTTGGTGCACACAGGAGTCACAGTTCCTTTCTGGGGCAAATCAAGCTCCTAGACACTTTGGCAATGAGAAGATGAGAAAACAGGGCTTGGGGGAATCCTGTTAGATGATCATGCTGGTAGTTTCTGAGAGTTGTTTCTTCCTATAATAGTCTCTAGACAAAGCTGTCTGAGTCCTTGAGAGAATGTACTTTTACCAGTGAAATGACAGGTCCTATTTTGCTAAACTGAGCATGTTACAGTGGTGCAAATCTAGTGGGTTACATCTGGATTTCCCATGAGGAAATTCCAGAAACCATCCTGGAAGGTCATAACTCTTTGTGCTGTGGACACAAAACCAATGTTCTGCAAAAAGATAATATCTGAGACGTTATCTTAAACACCTGGTGTCTGGGAAATCAGATAAAAGGAAAGCTGGAAGGAAAAAAAGCAGATGGTAAACTGTAGACCCTGGCTACCACGCTAGTGTCATTGAAGGCATGATCCTAGTTTAGAAATGGGACTCATTCAGCAGTGTTGTATTTTTGCTTGTGGAAAGCTTAAAATCTCCCTGTATTACTTGGCATTTGCTCACCTATTTTTTATTGTCTGCTCTGCCCTACTTTTGACTGTTCTGCCTGTATGATTCTATGTCCATTTGTACCTTTGGTAACAGAGCTACAATCGGACACTCATGAAGCTAAAACTGAAGAAGGAGCAGATTTCTGATGTACAGAAAGCACTGCAGAATGGAACAAAAGAAATAGATTTTGAAGACTTCAAGAACAGCTTGAAGGAGTGAGTGAGCTTGAGAGATGCCTTCTTAGTCCTTTCTTTTGGTAACTCAGGTGATTTACATTCTCTGGGTTTTGACTTGGAGAGCAGTTAGCTCAGATCTGGACAATGTAAGACTTAAAAAATAGTTATCAACTTTCCTCACATGTTTAATCTCCTGTTCTTTCTCATTTGGAATGTTCATGTTTGTCACTGGAAGGAGGCAACCATACACTATTTTCAAAAGGGGTGCTCCCACACTGTTACAGCTTAACAGCACAATTTCATTCTTTCTGTTTCTCTTATTTTGCAGACTGGGCCATGCAGACCATGAGATCACAGCAGCCTTCTCCAGATTTGACAAAGATGGCAACCATGTCCTTGACGAAGAGGAGCAACAGCAGATGAAACATGATCTAGAGGCAAAAAGGGTAAAAAAAAAGGGGCAAAGAAAGAAACCCTCTATTTGGTACAGATCACTTCAAAGTTGTCTTAGAAGTCTTTGGGTTTGTAGTATAAATTAAGCAGGCAACTAAAATACAACTCCAGCTTTGCCTGTTGGATAGCACCTGAGTCTATCACTGTCTGTGAAGCTGTTACTCATAGTGAAGCACACAGAGTTAGTATCCAACTTTATAGTTTATCTATCTTCTAGGTTGCTCTGAATACAGAGATTGAAAATTTGGGGAAATCATATGGTGACAACAACCTGGAAGAGAACCTGACCTACATGGAAACAAGGAATAACCACACCAATAAAGTCAGCTGGGTCTCCAAAGCAGAGTTCCAAGTGTATGTTTTTACTGCCAGTATTTTAATCCCTCTTCAAATGGAGGTCTATTTCCCTGCTTCTTCCTTCTCTGATATAACTGTTTACACTGATGCTGAACAAGTTCAGCAAGATCTTGTCCCTCTTTATCTTTCACATGTGTAAATGAGCAGGTCAGGTGAGAACTGGGACAGTTCTTGTAATGTAGTTTGCTTGTTCATGTAAAAGATGGAGTTAAGAAATTTTGCTTTCTGCACTTGAATAACCTCTGCAGCTGTCAGCTGCCCACAGGCAATATGCTGTCATGTTTCAGGTCAGAAGGTAGCCTGGATAACTGGGCCAGGGGAAGTTGATACCTTTATAGGAGGCCCTATGGGAATAAATATCCTTGACTTATAGCCTAGTTGGCCTATGTTGTCCAGGTCTGACAACAGTACTTTTCTGTTTCTTCCTCATGTGGGATAAACATAGAATAGAGAATCAGGAGATCCTGATTCTGCTACTGAGAAACACTAAGCAATCCACACAGGGCCATATCAAAGAAGCAGCATGTGCAATAATTAATATGGGATTATATTGTGGGTGGACTGTGATCCAAACTGGCTGGGGTCCATCCTAAGCAGAACCACTGATTACAAATGAAAACACAGTGTAGTGGGGGAATTATGTCTTCAGTGGTTATGAATCAATTATCTGATTATGTAGCATTCATTCCTGTTTGAGATCTGGCCCACTGTTAGTGAGGTACTGTTCATCATAAGAAAAAGCTTGCAAATAATGTCTCCCCCAGCCTCAATGTCTCAATGTCTCCCCCAGCCTCCTTCAACGTGTGCTGCAGTTGGAACAGTCCATAAATAGCATTGGCTCCAAGATTGATGCAGTGGTGTGCAAGCTAGATGTGCTGGAAAGAAACAAGCTGAAGAGGAAAGACCTGTGGGGCAAACCACTGGATAACATCAGCAAGGTTGGTAGCCCTCCACCATATATATGAACCAGCTTCAGGGCAGGTAACCATTCCTGCTGTGTGAAAGGGCCTTTGTTTTTCCAGTCTTCATTGGCATAAGACAAAAAGGGTGGGGAAGGGTCAGCATTTTGTATGCTGTGTCATTAACCTCATGTTTTTATGGCTTTGATAAAGAGAACAGCCAAACAGTGCAAAGTCACTTAGCTGAGTCAGAAAGAAGCCTCTCTTGCAGAGTAGTCTTGTGATCCCTTCCCATCTGAATGAGTTTTGGGGAGTCCTAATTCTCATGTGAACATGTCTGAAAGCTTATTTGAGTGTTTGTTTGCTTTGCCACACTGTTTCTGTGAACACTCTCCTAGAGGGTGAAATGGGTTGAAGCTCTCCTCTTTTGCTGATGCCTGAATGTGCAGTTGTCAGTCCGTGTGTTGCAGTAGACAGTGTATTGGCTGTTCAGTACATAGCTAGGCAGCTTGTACTAATTTCTGGCAGACTTTGGGAAGATATGCAAGTGTCATCCATAACTTGTGTCTCTCCTAGAGTGTTGTTAGACTTCTTGCTAACATTGCAAGTCACTCTTTCTTCTGGTTCACAGGAGGAAGAACCCAGTCAGGAAGAGCTGCTCCCCCACAGCCTAGAACAGCTGGGGAAAGAAGCAGCAAAAGGTTGTGGGATGGAACATGTACAAGGAAACAATCTGAGTGGCAACTCTTCCCAAAATGGGGTGTATCCCATCTTACCCATGTCAAGGTCAGGGTTTCAGGTGCCCAAGAACATCCAGCCACAATCTGACATGTGCTTCTAGTGAACAACCCAGCACTCCCAATCTGGCTTCCATAGTACTAAATTACTAACAGTTGTTTCCCCACTCTAGAGTAATCTGGACATCTGGACACAGACAACACTGTTGCCAGGAACTGACAATGCGAAAAATCAGGGATGATTTTTTTCCAATGTAATAATATATGTCACAGAGCTAGAAATTCTCCCCACTATATCTTTGGAATAGGTGGAAATTTTGAACCAGGTGATGTATTAGGTTCCTGCCTCTGAACAGGCAGATGCAAAATCCTTTAATCTGCCCTGTTCCAAAAAGTAGAGACCCCAGAACCCTGTGAACACTTGTGTCCAGTGTGGCACATTGCAACTTTTTCCTAACAAACACAATTGTCTGCAGGACAAAGATATGGTTATCATGTAAACATTGCAGAATATTAGTGTGAGATGAAAAGGAGAAATTTAGTTGTTTGTGTCTATGTGTTTAGCAGTAATTTTGTTCTGTTGTAGTTTGTTTCCAGAATGCTTTGGTAACCCTCTCCGTACCTGAGATTCAGATGTTGAGAAAAGAGGATACTAAGACCCAACTCTGCATAAGTAAAATGAGTTGACTCCTAGTGTAATTGGGAGGGGACATGAAATATCATAAGCAGAGAACCAGTGGTTACTGGTCCTAGGTCTGAGTGTTAGGGAACAGACTTCTGGTTATATGCTTTATAACACAGGTGTTGGCATTAAGAAATCTCTTTTTTGTCTCTTTTCACACTCCTTAAATTGCATTTCAAGGTACTTCACAAAACTAACACCACATTTACAGAGTTGTGATGCATCTCTTTTTTGTCAGAGAAACAATTTGTTTTGCATTTGTGAGTGTTAACACCACTTCAGTTGAAGAATATCGTGAAATGTGATGCAAGATACTTCTATTCCAGGCTTGTTCACTTTGCTGACACTTGTCTTTCTTGTATTTGGTGCAATGTTGCTGCTATTACAATACCACTGTAAATGTATTCCAAATACCTTAATTGTTGCTATTCCACAATAGTTAACCTCAAATAGGCTCTGTAGGCTTTAAGCCAAAAGAAATGTGAATCATATCACACCACTGCTAACAACTCTCATTAGCTCAGCCCTGTTCAGTGTGCTATGCAGTGCAGTGATAGGTTTAGTGAGGACCTTGAGGAGTGGCACTTTATGTTGCCACCTTTTTAAGATGGATGTGTCACTGTGTTCTGCGAATGGCCCAGGCTCCAGGGCTGTCACAGCTATAAGATACCATTGATAAATGTGCTGATAGAGTCAGTGGAAGATATGTTGCTGGCTGAGGCTCAGATCCTTAACATAGCAACAATTACTGTAAGGACAATACGATCCTGAAATCAATTCCTGCCATGAAAACGAAGGTGAAGTTGATCATCTGTAAGGCCTGGCTTTATAGAGCCCTGGATTTCTCACATGGAGAGTATTGCTTTGTTGTTCTGCTTAACAGAAGTGTGGTGCAAGACCTGCCAAGCTGTGACAGATATCCACAAGTCCAGACCAATGGGTAATACGCAGAGCCAGGGATGCTGCAGCCACAGCAGTGAGGCATAAGAGCCTTTCTGTCACTACACACCAGGAAGCAACCTCCACCACCCTTCTTCTTTCTGCACAGGGATCTCTAAGTGTCAGGGAAAGCAAGTGAGCCTAGAGGACAATGATGTAGCAGCTGGGCTCAGACCCACAGTGACCATCAGCCTCACGCAACCAGGTCACAGATGCAGAACTGCTCTTGAGGGCAGGAGTAAAACGGTCATGTTTGCTATGCAGGGTTTGTTCATGCATGAAACTTGGGAAGCCAGCTTTCCCCTGTCAAGGCAGAACATGAGAGTCTCTGCAGGGCTGTTGCAACTGGGAGAGATGTCTGCCCCTCCATTTGCCTGTCTGTGGCAACTGCAGGAGCTCAGATTGCCAGGGCTTCCTCCGTCCCTCTGACCAGGATGGCCTTGCAGATTCCTCCCCTTTGGGCCAGGGTGACAGCAGTTCACCTGCACTCTTGAGGAGGCCTGAACCAGCTCTAGGATCAGACAAGAACTGTAGGCTGCAGTGGTCTCCTGGGTCCAGCAACAGCCTGGTCAGCGAGCTCCTTTTCTGGCACAAAGAACACTCCCTTCACCTCATGCTGTGATTTTGGTGGTGCCAGTGCTGCTCACTGTATGTAAAACAAGTTGTCACTAGTACATGCTTCTGCCTGCATTAATGTCTTCTCTCTTATGTGTACATCTCCATGCAACTGTGTCTCATCTGTTCCTTGTTGACATGCTGCCATGAATATGATGTGTCCTAGAATAGGGCAAGGAAATTACTTGTTCCCAGCAATCGCTTGTGTATAATTCTCTGTTGCATCTTCAAGCTGCTTAAGAAATAACATCAATACATTGAATGGTAAGTTCATACAGCTTCTTTTCAGATGTGTGTTGTCAGGCCTCCCATCAGGGGCTGTTGTTGTTTAGATGATATATGTCTGATGGGGAAAGTAAAGTATTTTTTCCTTTATAGCAGGTGTATGGTTGTGTTTTATACAAATTTGCAGAGGGTATCCTTCTGAACAGCAATGTCACAGCTGTGCCCTGAGGTGAATAAGATCTTCAGGAGGTGGTTTGGAAAAGTATAAGGTGCTCTGAAGAGATAACACCACCACAGTTTTTTGTGTTGCAGCCACAGTAGCTGGGTCTGAGCCCCATTCTGGTAAGTGCTGTGTGTGGTCTAAGGGGCAGGCTGCCTTAAAGCACTCCTGGATCTAGCCAAGGGGCAAGAAAGAAGTGCCTTAACCATGGTGTCAGAGCACAAGTGCTGCATGGAGAAATTCACAGATGTGTGCAGGGAGAAGCAGGGCAGACATGTCTGAAAGTGGGCTCGTGCAGCTGGAAAGGGGCAATCCCGGCTGGCCATGGCCATGAGTGTTGAAAGCTCATGGAAGAGTTTCTTCTCTGTTTCTCTCCAAGAATTCGACATATTTGTCTCAACAATGAGCAAGCCTAACTTTTCATGTTTAAAAGGGACATGTAAACTCCCCAGGCTCTCCACAAATACAGCTAAGCTTTTGGAGTTTGAAGGATAATAGCTGTCTGTCAAGGTCATATAGCACTGTTAGGCATCCAGGAAGGCACAAATGGGAAAGTTATGGGCAAGAAAGAGCTAGTTTCTTATCTATCCTCCAGAATACAAGCTGCTTACTGTCGCGCTATCTCATGTCCTGCTGTTGTGCAGTGTCTCTTTGGGAAATGACACTCTGCAACTCTAGGTGTACAGCACTTGCTGCAAAAGGTATGAATCACTTTGGGACTGTCACAACACATACTAATAGCAGCAGCTCATGCCTCGGGAGTGGATAAAAGTTAAAGAGTTTTTAGGAATGGCTGGTGGGGCAGCCTGGACTTTGGTCCAGAGGGAGGAGGTGAAATGTCTATGTAACATTGTGTGTGTCAACATTCATGTCTAGGGAGGGAGCAGAGCTCTGGATAGCTGTGTTGGGATAGATAAAACACAATCCTGTTAACCTCCTGCAGGCAGAGGCCCTCAAAAGGGAAGCAGAAAGACAGACTGCCTATCCCTGACTTGCAAGTAGCAATGCAAAATGTACTTGAGAGAGTCCTGCCCCAGGAACTCCAGCTGAGTGTGGGAGACTTGCCCCTAGGAATCTCTGTTGCTGCTGCTTCTCAGTTAGCAGTCCTAGGTTTTGTCCTAAAGGTGTAAGAATATGGGGCAGTCACAAGCAGTGCTTCTCCAGATCTGCTTTGGTGAAGAGGATTCTTAGCAGGCTGTAACACGCTGGTCATAGACCAGAGTGAGGTTTTGGCTGTATTCTTGGGAACAAAATTAAGACTCAAAATACAGTCAAGTGCCAATTGGCCTGACAACAGGTTTGCAAAGCAAAGAGAGAGAGAAAGGGAGGAAAAGAAGGAAGAAAAGTGTTAGTTATGATAGCTATCAGCACAGATCTGTGGTGTCCCATCAGTCATTCGTTTCCAAATCCAGTGGGAGAATATTCCATCCTATGTTGATTGTTTCTGCTTTTTTATTGGGTTGTTTTGTTGGATATTCATTATTCTTTGAATAACTACTTAGCACATTCCAGGAGCTATTTTACTTAACCACACCCACTACTTGGTGGTGATACTCATGCCTAATACGATCTCTAAGGGGTCTTCAGGGGTCTCCAGACCCCTTGGTTTTTCAAGCCCTGGGACTGGACATGTGCACAGGGGTTAGGTTACAGTTCTCCGATTCAGTTCTATGCCCAGGTTTCTAGGAAAACAGGAGCTTCTAGCCTTGTGGTCCAACCATTGCTCAGTTTGTGGTTTGATGCTCACCCACACTGGTGCAGCAGTGTTGAGATAACTGACAGAGGCTCACAAAGCTTATCTCCATAGTACCTGCTATACAGTGTGGGTAAGACGTATCCCTGGTCTAAGGTCTCTATTCCCAGCTTTCTCATTATACTTCACCACTTCTGCTCCCTCTTACCTGTGTTATCTCCTTCTCTTCATCTATCTAGACTATGAGGGAAAAGAATGTCTCTATATTTTAATTGTACACCTTATGGTAGTCCTAGGTGCTCTGTAACATTATTAAAAACAGCAAGTTGGGGTTGTAAATATCTGATCATATTTATGATGCTGGCTTTTTAAGTATTGAAGAACTGCTACAGTGTTTTAGATGTCCTAAATATTTTAGAATACAGATACTATGTCATAGCCTGATTACTTGTTTTACTCAGATAATATTCGTGCTTAATTCCATTGATCCTATAGTTTAGCTATTTTTTATTTCTGTCAGAGTAAAGCCAATGATCTCTCAGCATAGTGCCCTAGTTAAATATTGATTTCCTTTACTTTCAGATTTGTTTGAATCCTTTCTTATCTTCAACCAGTTAAGGATTTAGTGCTACTATGAATTCTGAGAATGGACTAAATTATTAACAAAACCAGACAATGTCAGATTTCCTCTACATAATCTGCAAGTCTTGCAAAAGCCAACTCTCCAAGGCAAGCAGCATGCTAACCAAGTAAGGGAGGCCAGTCAGCACTAGCTTTGTGATGATGGGAGGAAAAGGCACAATGAAATTATCTTTCTGTGCCCAGGGTTTTGAATTTGTACATGCAGCAGATTCAGCATATGGGTACAAATCTGTACAGACTGTGTCTTTTAGAATAGCTTACTAAAGCTTTTAGAAAAGAAGAGCTAGGAAATATCTCTCATTCTCCTATGAGGACAGGCTGAGTGAGCTGTGTCTGTTCAGCCTGTATAAGAGAAGGCTTGGGGGAGACCTTATAGAAGCCTTCCAGTACTTAAATGGGGCCTACAGAAAAGATGTGGAGGGACTTTTTATAAGGGCATGTGGTGCTAGGACAAGGGGCAATTATTTTAAACTAGATTTGAATCTAGATTTAGATTGGTTTTAGATTAGTAAGAAGCTCTTAACTGTGAGAGTGGTGAGACACTTGAACAGGTTACCCAGAGAAGTTGTGGATGTCTCATCCCTGGAAGTGTTCAAGGCCAGTATGGATGAGGTTCTGAGCACCCTGGTCTAATGGCAGGGGGATTGGAACTAGATGATCTTTAGGGTCCTTTCCAACTCAAGCCATTCTATGACTGATTCTATGAACCCTCAGCATGTCCTTCAAACAGATGTCTTTGTGATGCTGTGTCTCAAGCTGCAGGAAGATGGAAAGAAGAAACTAAGACCTTCAGCACAGAGCGGAACTCACAGTCCCTGGTAACTTCTTATCTACTCCATGTGGATAGGTACATGTGGGACATGTCTAGTGTGACCAGAACCCATAGGAAAGGTTCAATGTCCAATATAATTTACTAATGAGAAAGATGCTTTTCAGCAGAACTTCTCAAAGCCTGACTTTTTGCTAAGTCCCTTCCTCCATGCCCAGGACAGTATCATGGTCTCTCCTGTTCTTCCACCGTGTAGTGGCAGCCAGATAAGAAGCTCAAGACAGCAGCAGCTAAGGAGGAGTGGGTAAAGAAAATGAGCAAAGACCCCAAACCTTTGCTAAAACCTGCATGATATCTGAATTATGACCCAGGTTGCTCTTGCTGAGCTATCACAGTGTACCAAGGCAAGGCCTGTAGCATTATTTGTTTAGTGTCACATAAGTAAAAGCAACAGGGCTTAGTAGCTTGGTGCTTGCTAGAGATTTACACTGGGTTAGTGCATCTGTTGTCTTTCAGTGAAGACTACATTCTTTAATCAGAAGTAAAGATGACCCTTTACAAGGTAAAAGCCCCTCTCTGTGGATGAGCAGCAGAAAGCAGTGCTGGCACCCACCAATCTACAGAGTGGTGCAGTAGGGAAAAGTACAGTGCATAACATCAGGTTCTTCTCAAGCTTGTTATGAGTATTTGTTCTAAAAATCCATCTTTGGCTACTGTTTCTACCCCTGTACTTGCAGACATCTTTCTCAGTAACAGTATGAGCTAGATCAATGAGATCAGTAAAATAATACAGTTGAAAAATACTCCCAGCTGCTGTGGGAGATAAACAGGCTGAAGATCAAAAAAAGCCCCTGAAGAAGTCCAGAAGACTGTTGCTTGAAGAATAAGCTAGAGAAAAGCCAGATGCTGTAGTTGGCAGATCTGGCTCCTCTCCATATCTTGGGTCTCTGTCTAGTTCTTTGCCATCAGGATTTAGGCACAGGGGGCAGAACATATTTTTTTCCATTCCATCAAGTGTGGGAGGAGCAGTGCTGTTTCCTGTAATTACCAGGATGAAGGCATCACCCATCACCTCTGTCTGAGGAGCAGCTCAACTGAAACTGTCAAGAGTCACCTGAATCTTTAACTGTGCTCCTTCAGTGAGTTGTTCTCCTGCACCACTGTGCAGGCACTGTGTGGAGCAGCAAGTTCATGACTCAGAAAATGCCCACCTCTGCTCCCAAGCACAAAAATTTGGTTTTTTTTCTCACTGTCCCAGGCATGTAATGAGAGGATTGTCACTGCAGCACACTGAGGGATTTTGAGTATCTAGGGCTGAAATACATTTGGAGCAAGAGAGATATGTACACTTGATGAAACACTAGGGCAAAAGTCTTCAATGTAGGCAGATTTTTCCTTGAAAGAGGAAGCTAAATCACAAATGAAGCATGAACTCATGTCCACTTCTGACCCAGAGAGAGACAGAAGATAACATTCTCACTCAGCAAGCCTGATCCTTCAGGGTGTGGCAAAATTTGCTCTCCTGACAAATGTCTAAGGCTATTTCAAACCCCCTTGCTCAGGACTCCTGACAGCCTTGTAGAGCGGTGCAGTTACATGAGATAATGTCTTCTGCCTAGTACATCAAGAGCACTGAGTGCATTGACAAGCCTGGAGGGAGGCAGGTATGAAAAGTGGATAGATAGGTGAACCTTTGGATGTATTTGGTTGGGTAGCTAAGAGCTATGCTGCAGCTGAGTTGAGCCTTAAATTGATCTAGCAAGTGGTGTTAGAAAAAAGTAAGGCTGTACAGAAATATAGATGGTAGTCAAACCGGAGGCAATTGATATGGTGACTTGACAGCTCTGTTATAAATCATACTTGCAAACCATCAAAGCGGGCTTTTCCTGCATTCACAACACCAAGGAGTCTGGGGGGAGTGAGCTTATTTATAAAGACAATAGTGCTTGGGAAGAGGAGGCCAAGGAGTAGTCTTGACACCAAACCAAAGGAAATCCTGTCTGCCTGCTTTCACACGTTCTCCTAGCTGGGAACAAATGGCAGCACAAAAGGTCAGTCCGATGGACAACGGGTAACCCCAGTGGGCTGCTGTGACCCCTTAGGCCCAGCAGGCAAACTGCTGAGGAGCGCACTGCCTCTGGAGGTGTGAGATCAGAGTATCAGTATCACCCTAGGAGAGGCTCCCAGAACTATCTTTGGCCCCAGCAGACCCAGCTGGATGGGAACCATGCACTTTGTGTGATCCCATGTTTCGAGAAGGCGGGAGGGCAGGAGAGCGAGGGGGTGCTGCCTCTCACTCCTCTCTGTTCCAAAGCTATGCAGGGACCGCGGGCAATTTTTGGGGCGCCTTGTGCTCTTTGTCCGTTCCCCCCCTCCGGTGGTTTCCAATGAAAGAACAATGTCGCTTTCCCCCCTACTCCTCCTCTTCCCGCCGAGGAGGGCGGAGGCACAGCGAGGGGCAGCCCTCGTCATCCCGGCGCCCGGGGGCTCCGCCGCGCCGCCCTTTCGGACCCAGTACCGGGGGCACCGGGTCCCCCAGCGCGGCCTGCGCAGCCGGGGGCGGCTCGGCTCGGCGGCGGCACCGCCCCAGGGGTAGCGCAGTCCGGGGGCTGGGCCACGCTACCGGGTGGAGCAGGGCTCCATCACCACCGCCGCTGCCTTTGCCTATGTCCCTGCGGGGTTTGCGTGACTCGCCAGGCACTCCCCGCCGCCCGTTTATATAACCCGCCACCCGGACCCGGTTATAAAACGCCGCCAAGGCAGCAGCACCGCCGCCAGAGCCTCGCCGCCGCGGTAGCCGGGAGGTAACGACGCGGGCCGGGCCCGGGGAGGGGCAGGGCGTGGAGTGGTTCGGTGCGGTGTGTCGAGGCCGTCGACGGGCAGCTTTCCTGGTTCGGTTTGGCTCGTCCCGGAGGGGGCGCGGGGCCGCCCCGCTATCTGGCGGGGTTTGGGGTGGAAAGCAGAGCGTGGTCGGCTGGGTCGTTCCGCGGTGTTAATTTATATACGAACTGGCCCGTGAGGCGCGGGTGAGAGGCTGTCGGGACACTGCTTGTGAGGTGCTGCTAGCTGGTCCTACCTGTTGTAGCCTCTGCTAAGCTTTTCTCATCCTTCTGTCACTTCTGCACATACTCGCAGCAGTGGTTTAGCTTTCCAGTGCTAGTCAGTAGCTTTGCAAAATCCTCTATAAAAGTCTTTATTGTGTAATAAACTACAGAACCTATCCAGAACAGATGTGAGGTATACAAAGTTAAAGGTCTAACCAGGTCTTTGCCCCTGGTGTCATTTTTTTCCCCCTCCTGATCTGTTGTGCAACCTATCAAGTATATAAGCCTTGTCTTACTGATGTAACCAGCATATCCTTTCTTGTTTCCCATAAGCAAGGCTTTCCCAGAGGTGACCAGCCTTAGAGTTCAGGATGTGTCCAAGCTAAACAACTCTTCTTTCTCCTCACCACTTTTATTATACAGAAAAAAACCCCAACAACTGCAATTTCTTGTGCTCTAGGTGATAGGGAGAGATAGAGAGGAAAGGTCAATCCCCCTTTTTTTTTTAAATCTGTCTCTTACAGTTCCAGTTTCTTAGAAGGATTACCATCTCTCTCCCTGAGAAATCCACTCCTTCTGCAGAAGCAGATATTGTTGGTTCTACTGGTTATCACCCTCTCAGTCCTGGGAGGAATGTGCAGATGTTTGGAAAAAGGGTGATAGGTGGAATACATCTACCTTCCCACAAAACTCCAGTAATCAGCAGTGGAAGTCTTTGTGGAGTTTTCTCTTAGTTAGCCTGGTGATCACAGTAAATTTTTAGCTTTCCAACAAACACTGCCATGCCCACAGCTAGAAGGGAGGTAAATGATTAGACTCACTTGTGTTAGTATAACCTGTTGCGTTCTGTTTCTGGAAGGGGCACACAGTAATTCCTCTCTTCCTTGCTGTAGTTCTCTGTAAAGGGAACAGAAAGGTTTATGGCTGGTGAGGGCATGTGGCTAAAAAGCAGGGTACAAGTTACTCCCAGTCTTTGCACAGGCTGCAAAACTTGGCAACTTCAGGCTAAGTTCTTCACTTGCAACCTCAAGGCAAGAACTTTAAACACTTTTTGTTTGTTTTTAAATGAGTGAAGAAATCCAAACTTGGTCAGTTAAACTAACAGAATGGGAAGCAGCCCCTTGATGGAAGATCAATCTGTGTGGTTAAGTGAACCCATATCAATGGTTAAACCCATACTGCTATATTTCCTACTACATAAGCTCTGATGCATGGACAGGGAGAACAGTTCCCTTTGCCATTCGCATGTCCTCCCTTTCAGGTGTTTCCATCCTGAGCTACAGAGGCAACTTACCTGTCTGAACCAGAATGCTTTATAAATAGATACAATATTTATTTTTCCATAATGTACTAGTTTGTACCATTTTTTTTCTTACTATGGCATGTCCCAGATCTCGCCAAATAGGAGGGGGATCTCCTACTGTTCTTCTGGATAAATGGTGCTTTCAGACAAATTAAAATCTCTATTTCTAGTTATGAAATATCTTGACACTGGTGTGACTGAAACATAAGTTACATATGTAATTGTTATTTTAATCACATTGGTATCTGAAAGAAACTTGTGCCAGAAAACAAGGTACATGTGACTGGCCTTCATTTTCATAAGCACAGCCTTTTTTAATTCCTGTGCTTCTTCATACAAATTAATTAACAGGTTGTGGGTTTTTTTCCTGCTCGTCTTGTGGGGATGGTGGTGGAGGTAAATGTGTTATGTATGAAGTAGAGGAGCTTGAGTTTCTTTAGCTTAAGTGGTAGCAGCTTGCATTAGTAATCACCACTGTGTTGAGCAAGATGGTGACCATCAGAGAAGGGCTTGTTTTTTACCTCATTAGGTGCTCTTTGAGCTAGCATCACTTCAAGAACATACATGTCTCATTCTTAAAGACTATGTGTATTATTCTAAATCTGTGTCTCTGTGCCTTTGGGGAGTACTGGATGTCTTCTGGTGCGGATGTCCATCCTTTTAGAAACTTGGCACGTGTAAGGATTGGTGTGGTGTGGGTTAGCTTGCTTTTCCAAGACACTTTCTGCAGAAATATTTGTTTGCATGTCTCTTCTGCATGCTTTTTGTGCTCTTTGTCTCAACAGATGGGAACTGCTCAAAATGACAGTGACCTCAAAAAACTCCATGCAGTGGAACTTGACTTGTGTAACAAGGAAACGATGGCAGACACATTTGATCATAGCATTATTTCTGTTGGAGAAGAGGAAGGAGTGGGCACCTTCCAACGTCCTCTTCCAACACGAGAATCACTCCGATCCCCTCGGGGCTCTGTTGTGAGTTTCCATAACATCCAGTACTCCATTAAGCAGTCCAGTGGATTCCTATGTAAACGGAAAACTGTGGAAAAGAAGATCCTTCATAATGTTTAGTAAGTTCTCTCTTAAACAAAATACCGGCGGGTAGGATTTAATCTGCTGCTGTGAATCAGTGACCTCAGTGTCACCTTCCAGATCCAGCTGTGCTGGTAAAGAAGTGACTACCTTCCTACCAGTCTGCAGTTCATGTGAGCACTTTCTAAATTTGCTTTTAAACAAAATAGACAGGATATAGCTGGAGCAGTTTCACTTATTGACCTAAGAAAATTAGGACCAAACATGTGTGAACTTTTCTGCAAGAAGATCTGGGGATTCCCTTAACTATGGTTCAGGCTGCACTCCGAGGAAGTGAACAGCAGAGAGCAGTTGTTTCTTCTTTTCAAGACCCAAGCTTAGCAGGGAAGATACTTAATTTCTGTGTTTGTAGATTGCCTTTTTTGTCCAACTCTGGTTCTGCTCTGACTGGCAATCTGGGACAGGAAAGGAAAAATACTTATTGATTACAGTTGATTACAGATTTAAATAGAGGTTTTCAATAATCTCTAAGTTTTCCTTTCAATGGTGTTTTTTCACCTTACCTCTACTATGAGCTGCATGTGAACAGTCTTCCATTTGGAAATAACTCTCTTTCTTCCAGTGGCATTATGAAGCCAGGCTTGAATGCTATCCTGGGGCCAACAGGGAGCGGTAAATCTTCGTGAGTACTTTTACCTGCTTCTTCAAACGGACTGTCAAGTAGGATTCTGAGGAGTTCTGAGGGCTGGGGGAGATGTGAGGGATCTGCAGTCTCAGACCTTTGCATGCCTGTGAGAAGTCAGGTGCTGCAGTTTTACCTCCTGTCCCTCTATTGGCTCTGCTGGAGTTGTTGTCCTGCAGTGGTGTTGCACCACTCATTTGCTCCAGTTGGTGGTCCCTAATACTGCAGTCACCTTTGATGGTGGCCTGAGTTAAGATACCAGGCTAAAGTGGGGTGACTGGCTCTCAGCTGTCAGCTCTGCCCTAGACCTTTAATGTGGTTTGGAGGGGGTGCAAGCTCCATCAAGGCAAGAGAGATACCATCCCCTGTAAAGTCACTGCAGAAAGACTTCCTTGAAGATGCTAGGAGAAACCCCTCTCGGACAACTGACAGAAATATGATATAATGTCAGTCTGTAGGATGCTCTGGATCCTCACCCCAACTTGGCTATAGCCTGGTGGGGGGGGTGGTGCATATGTGCTTGGGTCCTTTGGATAAAAGCACAGAGAAGTAGCATACAGACACTCTCCAGCCAGTGCTGGTGGTATTTTCTCTTATGTATAACCATGGTAAGAGAGCTCTTTGTCACTCTCTGCCCCTAAGACTGTCAGGGACTGGCAAATATAGCCAGGATTCACACAGGTCTGTCTTTGTGATGACCCTTGGTTTTCCCCTCTAAGGATACTGCTGGCTAATCAGGATGTTTTCAAGAGCAGCACTTCACCAGGATAATGTTTACTTAGCTAGCAGATGGGCTGACTTCTACACTGGCAGTAAGGAGAATCCAGTGTTAAAAAAAAAATTACTTCACAGAATTAATCTTAACTCTAGTCTTGTTTATACCCATTTGGATTAATTTCCTTGAGATCAAAGTAGTTAATTCTGTGCTCCCAAGGCTGGAGAGCAGACTGCAGCTACTTGGCAGGATGCTTTTGTCTCTGTGCATTTGATTTTAGCTGTTAATATGGAGTTTCTGTCTGTGGGGGGTTGACTGTGAGAGTCTGTATACTACTATACTGCTGTGGCACACCTTGTGCTGGAAAATCCTGTATCTACGCTAGGCTTTCTGTATAAGGAGCTAAAGCCACCAGAAGTAGAGGAAGCCCCTTTCTGTGCTCTTTGGCTTGCAGCATGCTGTGAGCAGGCTGTAACTGCAGTCCTGACTGGGGCCACTTATCCAGTCAAAGGTAAAAGCAACTGTTACGGCGAAACTTAATGCTTGTTATTTGTCTAAAGTCTCCTAGATGTGCTGGCTGCCAGAAAGGACCCAGCAGGCTTGTCTGGAGAAGTGCTTATAGATGGCATCCCACAACCTCCAAATTTCAAGTGCATCTCAGGATATGTTGTGCAGGTGAGTAACTGGCTTCAGTGGAGGCCTGGAAGCCCTTGAGAGGAAAGACCACATAAAATGAGCAAAGCATTGACTCAAGTTAGGTAATTTTCAGTGAGCCCTGTGAAGTCTAATTTGATAACCCAGATTTTACAGTATTTAGTATTTTTTCTGTGATATGAAAGACAAGAGGACAAAACCATTACTCCAGTGAAATCAAGCACAGAGATATTTGTCTTCCCAGAGTCACGTGGATGCCTGAACCACTGTGCTACTGTGGCTTGCTCTCTGGGCTCTGCCCTGAACTACGAGCAAGAGTTTAAAAAAAACAAACCAAACCAAAAAAAAAAAACACAACAAAAGGTGAGGGGAAAAAAACTCAAAACATCCCAAATCTCTTGTTGTAAAACTCAGAAGCATTTCTAGCTGGCAGAAGTACCTTCAAGCTATCAGACAATAATTCTAGGAAGTAAATAGATTCCCGCTGTTCTTCCTCTGATTCTGGCTGTCTGGGACAGGGCTTCGTTCCACTCAGAGACAGGAAAAGCCAGCTGAATCTGCGGAAATGGGTGGAGGCCTGGGCCAATAATAGACCCTCAAAGCCCTAGGGGAGCTGAGGAGAAGGGGATTCTTGGCAGCCATGAGTGACCAAATCTGGAAACCATCCAGACATTTCACTGCAGGCAGATGTGAAATGGACAGCTTTTCTGAAAGCTGCCAGCTGGGGAGTTCTGGGAGAATGCATATGATGAGACTGATGAATGCATATGATGCAACTTGATCCTGTAGGTCAAAGATCCACAAAATATCAGTGTTTCATGAATGACCAGGAGGTTTCTTGCCACTGGTCTCATTTTGAGACATTTGTCTCTCAAATGTCCAAAGCAACCAAGCTTAACATTAAAATGATAGGCAACTAAATGAGACATGAAGTGGTCTCTCTCTCCTCCCACCCTTGTGCAGTACTCCTAGATCAATAAAGATAGTTGAGACATGAAAAGAAACAGGATCATCTTGGTGTAATATTATTGTTTCTCCAAGGAGCTGCTGCCAGCCACAGAGATGAGGAGAGCTCCTTGTTGGCAGCTGAGCTTAACAAGTGCTCTGGACCACAGCAAGATATAGCTTGTAACCAGGAATAGACCTGAACTGAGTAACTCCCCGAGTGTCTCCACCATGGTGACTGAGCACTAGCAATGTCTGTTGGCTTCAGCTGGACTGGCGAAATGTAACTCCTTACCAAACCAGATCTATTCTGCCTCTCTTTGGCTAGTAAGGAAAATGAATATGCAGTACAAAATCTGTATTTGAACTTCTGAGCCTGAAAGTAGTCTGAGGTGATGCTTGGTGTAAAGATGGGAGCCTGCAGAGCTGCATTCTCCCCTTAATTCCTACCGAGTGATCTTGAATTTTATGTCATGGAAGTTTTGAAGCAGGGGGTTGTCCCTCAGTCCAGTTTTCACTGTGCTTCACAAAGCTTATCTAGCACCAGCTACTACAGGGACTCTGGTACCCAGTCAGACAGCTGAGAAGGAGGCTTTCCAACTGTCCATTTGCACTGCTTTCAGGATGATGTTGTCATGGGCACGATGACGGTGAGGGAGAACCTGCACTTCTCTGCTGCCCTGCGACTCCCCAGCTCCATCAGTGTTCAAGAGAAGGAAGAGCGAGTCACTCAGATAATCAGTGAGCTGGGATTAAGCAAAGTGGCTGATGCTAAGGTGAGCAATGAGAGCACTATTCTTAGCAATCATACTGGGAAATGAACTGCTTGACTATGGCAGTATGGCATATGTAGTGCAGCTACACTAAGCTAAGAAGGAACCTGACTAAACCATACTGCAGACAAGAAATTACTCTCCAGCACAGGACATAGATTGGAAAGAGGTATGTGTATTTACTACTAAAAGTGGAAGACTTTGGACCGTGTCCAGCATGTTGTATAAGTTCAGAAGGGAAAAAGTCATCTAGTTATATTGCACCTTGGAAAGCTGCTCAGTCACTTCCTGGCTTTGTGGGACAAGACAGGGAAATTGTTTTTGCAGTGTTAAAAGCTGTGAGGGATGGAAAGCTGGGCTGTCATGGAAGTTATGTGGAGAGTTTGTTCCTCCCAGAAGATTTTTTTTTTACTCTTTCTTCTCTTTTTCTTTTACTTTACTTACCCCACTCTTACTTGAGCAGCAGGCAAGCTACCAAAAAAGGCATCCCTGAACACCAATGCCACCTCTGACCACTATGGCCTCATTTCTGGCTCTTCCTGGTCGCCGTCATCCTTGTTCTCTGAAGTCATAAGTTGTCTGATACCTTTGAAAATCAGTCTCTGCTTACTGCTGTACAGTCCCTCATGCTGAACCAGACCCATTATCTGCTGCTGGCCCTAGAGTTAGTTCCCTGCTGGGACTGAAAATAAAAGGGGCTGTTGGGTATGGAGAGCCCTCAACTCCAGAGCATCCACTGCCTAGATCATGTTGAAAATACCTGATTTCTTCCACCTGTAGGTAGGAACCGAATTGATCCGGGGAGTGTCTGGAGGGGAACGTAAGAGAACCAACATTGGGATGGAGCTCATCACGGAGCCACCAGTCCTTTTTCTGGATGAGCCAACAACTGGCCTTGATGCCAGTACAGCCAATGCAGTCCTTATCCTCTTGAAGAAGTAAGAGTTGGTTCTTCAGGGTTCTGTTGCAGTTTTGTTGCCATCTCATTAGTGGAAAAAAAAAAAGGAATGCTGTTATGACTGAGGAGCTACAGGACTCCCCTTTTTTTTTTCTTTTATAACAAAAAATGGTAGACAAATAGACTCATAAGTGGTAGTAAGTTATTTATTTGCATCTTATCCAAAGCTTTTTGAAGTTGTTGGGAATCTTTCTACATCAAGCATTGGACTGGAGCCCAAAAAGCAGCTGTAGCTTGGACAGTGTCCCTTTGCCACAGAGAAGGGTGAACTGTGAGGTCAGGCCTCATATTTTCTTGGCCTTCCAGCTGGGTCTATTAGAAAGTGTCTTCCTTCAATCTGGCAACAGCCCTGAACTCAGATCAGACTTCACCTGCAGGTTTACCCTTAGTGGTTTCTGGTACAAGCAAGGCTATTTAATAAGTTCCTAACCTTCCCTGGATTTGTATCAGTTGTCTGTTTTTCCCTGGGAGGACATTTTGCTTTGCTGTTTATGCATAGATGTCCGTGATCAGCAAGGTTACTTGTTGGACATCAGTACTAAAACACCTAAAAGAGTGTCTGACAAACCTGAAGGAAAACTAGTTTTGACTTTTCTAGAGATTAAATCTTCAGCAAAAGCACTAAGAGGAATCTAAGCTCGACAGAATTCTGCAGCCTGCTGTGTAAAGCCTGGTACTGCCACTGGGCACAGTAGGACTGTTCCAGTTAGTCACATTGAAGCCTGGTATAGAAAACATGTAGGGAGGGTTTGTACACAGCTGTGGCTTCAGCCTTTGCTAGCTATAGAAAACATCATGTTTTGTCTACCCAGACTGGCAATGAAGATCTTTTGTAGTGATAGGTGCTGTCTTGAAGGTCTTGCAGGCAGCATCTGACACACTGACAGAGAAGGGGGAAATACAGCTTTTGTAGTTCAGGACCCTGAGAAGTTGACAAGTATTTCTCTTGGATTTGTATACTTACTTTTAGCTTGGGTTAACATGACCTTTCTGAAATGTCAAGTGTGGTGTATTTGAGAAATGTTTTATTTCTATTTCAGGCTCTCAAGAAGAGGGAGAACCATCATATTTTCTATCCACCAACCCCGCTACTCCATTTTCAAGCTGTTTGACAGTCTTACATTACTAGCTTTGGGAAAGGTGCTATACCATGGTCCTGCAAAGCAGGCCCTGGAGTACTTTAGTTCTATTGGTAAGTCTTCTGTGCCAAGACCAAAGGCATTTGCTAATGAGTTTAAATTGTAGGTAGATGAGCATTGGATAACAGTCCTGTCCTGTTTTATCACTAGAATACTAGAGGCTGTACACATACAATCTGAATAGTGCTACTTTAGAACAGGAGAAAAACAAAATAATAAAACCAGTATTTTTTCAGACATCACGGAGCATGGCTCTTTCCTGCTCTTGTTTTGCCTTGCATCAGGACAAAACCCCAGAATTGCTTGGACATTTAGAAGCATGATGCACAACAGACAAGATGATGGCTGTACTTCCACTGGACCTAGGTGGCAGACTTGGTGTGTTTTGAGCCACAGCCTGCAGATTAGCAGCATTCTGTAGGGGTGGATCCAAGAAGCTTTTATTGGCAGCAATCTGTAGGGGTGGATCCAAGAAGCTTCTCTAGTCTGAATGCATGTAGGCAACCGAGCGGACAAAATCATGATGTGTCTTAAGACAGGTTAAATACACTGTTTTGTGCCTGCCCCCTCTCCAAGTAAGCAGGACGAGGGTTTCAGACTGTAATGGACAAAGAATATGGGGTGAATTTCCAATCTGGTTTAGATGTAGCCATGAACATATTTGCTACACTACTTCTGCACCACCTTTTAGTGACCCACCTCACCTCCTTTGTCACAGGAATGCTATAGAAAAAGCATCCTTGCTATTTCTGGGTTTTTTAGTCATCGTCCCATAGCTAGCATCACTCTATGATAAGCCTCTCTTGGACAGCCCTGACTCTTCCTTGTGACCAAGGAACCACAAACAAAACTCGAGCTTCTAGAGTAAGGACCTGAGGCTGTAGATCAAACATCTAGCAGCCTCTGCTGAGGAACAGTGTGTCTTTCAGAGTGGGATGGGTTGAATAGTACTGGGAAGGAGGCAAGAGCTGTCCATGCTGAGCTGTGTAGAAGCAAGTTACAGACTTCTCACCTGAAATCAGTGGAGAATAAGCAACTTTGAAGCTCTATATAGATACTTCATATTCACCACCTCCTAAGTTCTGCACATTATACTGTTGTAATGTGTATGGAAAGTAGCAAAGTTTTCTTTTAACAGAGTTGTAGAAAAATTATGTATTAGGCTTGACCTTCCAAGCTGTGTTCTGTGGAATACAAACATGCTGCATGTGTGTTTTTTTTCTATTTTTTTAAGGCTATGAATGTGAACCCTTCAACAATCCAGCTGACTTCTTCCTTGATATTATAAATGGTGATTCAACTGCTGTGGCAGCAAACAAGGAAGATCACAGACCCACGGACACAGGAAAAGGTAAATTGTGAAAGAAATCCACTGTTGGCTGGTATAGAAGGGAAGTTGTATTTGGTGGTGACAAACTTTTATTCTCTGGGTTTTCTCAGATCTAAGGACACTTTGTTATCTTTATGTTTTCTAATAATAGATATACATTGCTTTGGATTTCTTTAAAGAGCTCAGAAAACATTTAAAATACTTTTTTTTTTTTTTTTCTCAATTCAGTATTATAGGAGACTAATGATAAAACAAACAAACAAACAAACCAACCTATGTGGGAAAGACTGCAAAACCAGAATTGCTTGGTCTCAAGAGCCAGCTGATAGAAGTCAGAAGTTTTTACTCAGGTTTAGTACCAGTCGGGAGGTATTTTAGTATTACAAACTCACTCAGATGCCTGCACACAAAAGCACGCAGCATGGGGAACAAACAGGATGAGCTAGAGATCTGTGTGCAATCTCAGGACCATGATCTCATTGCAATCACTGAGACATGGTGGGACAGCTCTTATGACTGGAACACTGTCATGGATGGCCATGTCCTTTTTAGGAAGGATAGGCTGACAAGGTGAAGTGGTGGAGCTGCTCTCTATGTGAGAGAGCAATTGGAATGTGTTGAACTCTCCCTGGGGGACAATGAGGAGCAGGTTGAAAGCTTGTGGGTAAGGATTAAGGGGGAGACTAATATGGCAGACATTGTAGTAGTGTTTACTACGGGCCACCTGGTCAGGATAAGGGAGATGATGAGGCCTTCTACAAGCAGCTGGAAGTAGCCTTGAAATCATAGTTTCTGATTATCATGGGGGACTTTAATTTGTTGGGAAAGCTACACAGCCAGGCACATGCAGTCCAGTAGGTTCTCCCAGAGCATTGATGATAACTTCCTAATGCAGGTGTTGGAGGAGATGCCAAGGAGAGGAGTGATGCCGGACCTTGTACTGACAAACAAAGAGGGACAGGTTGAGGGTGTGAAGGTAGGAGGCACCCTTGGCTGTAGTGACCACGAGATGGTGACGTTTAGAATTACAGGCAGCAGGCACAGGGCCACAAGCAGGATTGCTACCCTGGACTTCAGAAAGGCCAACCTTGGCCTTTTCAGGGAACTGCTTGGAAAAGTCCCATGGGACAGAGCCCTGGAGGGCGAGGGGACTCAAGCAAGCTGGCTAATATTCAAACACCATTTCCTCCAGGCTCAGGATCAGTGTATCCCAAAGAGCAGGAAATCTAGTAAGAGAGTTAGGAGACCTGCATGGGTCAGCAGGGAGCTACTAAATAAACTTAGGTGGAAGAAGGAAATATATAAAACATGTAAGAAGGGGGGCAGGCCACTTGTGAACAATACAGGGAGATTGTCAAAGGATGCAGGGATGCAACAAGGAAAGCTAAGGCCTCCCTTGAACTAAACCTGGCAAGGGAGGTCAAGGACAACAAGAAAAGCTTCTTCAAGTATGTTGGAGGCAAAAGGAAGTCTAGAGGCAAAAGGAGGTCTAGAGGCAATGTGGGCCCACTGCTGAATGAAGTGAGTGCCTTGGTGACCAAGGACAGAGAGAAGGCTGAGTTGCTGAATGCCACCTTTGCCAACTACCAGGAGTCCCAGGCCTCTAAGACCACAGAGGAATTCTGGAGGGAGGAAGTTTTTACCTCTGTTGAAGAGGCTTGGGTTAGAGACCAGTTGAGTAAACTGGGCATCCACATGTCTATGGGCCCTGATGGGGTACACCTACGAGTGCTGAGATGGCAGAGGTCATTGCCAGGCCACTCTCCATAATTTTTGAGAGGTCCTGGAGAACAGGAGAGGTGCCTGAGGA
>JAOEGS010018360.1:11394-21855 GCA_025447755.1 Corythornis vintsioides | reverse complement strand
CCAGGGGGGTTGTGGAGTCTCCTGCTCTGGAGACATTCCAGCCCCACCTGGATCTGTCCCTGGGTGACTTGGTCTAGATGCCCCTGCTCTGGCAGGGGAGTTGGACTAGATGATCTTCTAGCTCCCTTCCAACCCCTGACACTCTGTGATTCTGTGATTCTGAGGTTCAGTTCTTCAATAGCATGTGAATGTCACAAAAATTGCCACGTCCTTTTAGCTGTGCCATCTGCAGATGACTGCTGTAGTGCCTTTCATGAAGGACAATCACCTGCTTTAGCAGTGCAGTGAGAAGAGAGCAACCTCTAGCAGAATACTCTAGAGACACTGTCTTCCTCAAAATTTCTGCTGTGGGACTTTCCACAGCTGGAAACTCTTCTCCAGTTCATGACAGCAATTGCTCTGCTTGCAGAGCAAAACAGAGCAGGAAAAAATCCTTACTGTTTTTCCCACACTGACTGTATAATGCTCTGTCTGGCCTCAGACCAAGGAACAAGCAGTATTAGGTTACCATGTAACATGTAGAGCTGGGGAAAGAGCTTTGACATTTAAAAGCATGTTTTAAAATCATCTCATGCACAGTCTGTGTGGGGGCAGAAGGAGCTGGGCTGCACTCCAGGGGAAGGTGAGGGCAGCCAGTGGCAAGCCAGGCAGGCACAGGCAGTGGCACCACAGCAGGACACGGTCCCATGACACCAGAGGTAGCCAAGGGCCCTGATAAATTGCTGCAAAACCCCTGTACTAGATTTTTTAAGCATCCAAATAGATGTCCAGGCTGTGTATTGAGTGCTCTGCTGCTAGATCATTAAGTCAACAGATAAATGTAGTGGCTATCAATAAAAATCCTTGGCCAGAAATTGCCTGCCACTGTAAAACATTTCTCCATCAGGAGAAACACAAGGTAAATATTTTCTTTTCATCTTCTTACCCCTGACATCATGTTTTGTTTTGATTTTGGTTTTTTTTACTGGGAAGATTTGACTTCAGCAACATGCTCTCATTGAGGTTTGCATTAGAGAGCTTATTCTTTATATAAAATATGTGACAGAAATTATTCCAGTGATTTATTGTTAGTGTTGCTATTTATGACATTAATCAAAAGTTGCTGTAATTAAGCTGCTTCTGTAAAGACCAGTGTTTAGCCAGTTATTGCTGGAGGGAGTGCCATAGCATGAACATCCCCCTCCCACTGTCAGAAAAGCAAGAGCTTTCCTTCTGCCTTGTCAGACTTCTTGCAGGAACATCTTAGGGAGAGCTGATGTCACTGGTTAGTCTGGATAGTTCATTCCAAGGTGTTTAATTTGTTCTGTGGTTGATCTGTCCTTTGCCTTTTTTATCAAGTGACTGTTTTTATGATGTGTGGCTGATACTTGTTTCCTTTGTGTGGGTTATTACTTCAGGCTGCCTATTAATTGTGGCAATTCTAATCACTTAAACCTGATTAATAGAAATGCATGCACTTAACCACACTTATATTTGGTAATTTTATAAAATACATAACATCAAAGAATGTAAAGGACCAAGATTCTAGATACAAACAGTAAGAGTCAGGGAGTCAGTTTAATTAATGCAGTATTGTAATTAGCAATTGAGTAGTCAATTTACTAACACACAATGTTGATTCTTACAAACTTGACAAACTCTTTGTCAATTAAAAAAAAATAATTATGCAAGAATTAGCAGCATTCAGATAAAAGTCTTTGAAGCAATAAAAAGAGTACTGTGACTACTGGGTAACACTGAAGGAAGTGATCAGTAACTATAAAGTATTTATGGCATCCACAGGCTCTAAGAAGTAGGTGAAACTAGTGACACTATGGAAGAATCAGGGCTATTAAAAAAAACCCCAACTGTTTAGATTTTTAGCCATTTTAATTATTTTTTTAAAATTTCTCCTGAGTTTTGATGAAGTAAAATATCTGCTCTATTCTCTGAAATATTCATTGTAAGCCACAACACTTCAGCATCCATGGAGGTTTGTATTGGAACTTTATGTTACAGACTTAGGAGTTTATTTCCACTCTAAGGTCTTGATAATGTTGGTTTGATGGTTGGCCTTCATCTGAGAGGTCTTCTCCAACCTTTTTGATACTGATTATCAAATATGGGTACTGTATATGAGCAATAACCTCTGTTGAATCCAAACATCTTCAAACTTTTTGCTCTGACAAAATGTATTACTTCATAGGGACATCTATTTTATTTCTTTTTCAGTTCAGTGTTGTCCCTTTCCTAGGACACTGCATGATGACTTAATGACAGTGCCAATCACAGTGAAGCAGAGGATCTTGGGGGTTGGATATTTTGTCCTCAGAACACCTTCCCTTTGGACCACAGGTGTGTTCAAATGTCTTGTTTTTAAGAAAAAGAAAGTGTTTATGACATGAATCACCTACTTCTGAGTCAGTATTTCAGACTGATGAAGAGCAACCTCCTGGTTTAAAAATAAGAAGCTAAAGTTTGTTCCCTAGGCAATCTTTCCACTTCACTTATAAATGACTTACCCGTTGCTTGTGCTCTGAAACAGGCTTTTTTCCCCCTATAAAAGTACAAAGGAAAGAAATGCACAGAAAAATATTTACTTTAGAACAAAAAATGAAGAGCAGTAAGAAAGCACGAAACTTAAAAGAGAGAGTAATATTAATGGTAGAAAATTAATGTGTAAACCTCATTGGTAAGGGAATGAAAATATCCCAAAGACACAAAATAAGGACGTTTTTCAGTGGGGTTTTTTTTTACAGTGTTTTGTAGACAAAATTTTCTCCCATTTTGGGAAAGTGCTTGTTGAGCCAGTCAAGGTAGAGTTCCCTCATGCACTGCTGCCAGTCCAGCACAGCACATACACTCTAACAGGTAGCCACTTACTAATCTTGGAAAGACAAAACAACAAGAAAAAACTGTTGGCTCATTTAAAACCTTCAGAACATTTCATGAATATCCTGATTTCATTTCATGAACCTCCTGACTGGTACCAACCCTGAGGTTGCAATGGGGATGGCACAACACCCTTCAACTGTCTCCAGTTTGCTTCCTGCAAGGCAGGTTTTTTCCCTTTCCCCCTTCATTCATATCTAGTTTAAAGCTCCATCAATGAGCCCAGCCAATTCTTGTGACAGAATCCTCCTTCCCCTCTGAGAGAGATGTACCCCATCTGATGCCAGCAGACCAGCTGTCATATAAACCTCTCCATCATCAAAAAACCCAAAATTCCAATGGTGGCAGCAGTCTCTCAGCTATGTGTTAATGGCATGTGTTTTCCACCCTCTATCTGTATTTCCCCTACTACTTGAGGGACTGATGAGAAAACTCCCTGTGCTCCTGAACCTTCAACCAGTCTCCCTAGTGCCCTGAAGTCCTTCTTAATTGCATTTGGACTCCTCTCAGAAACCTCATCATTACCCACCTGGATAACTATCAAAGGATAATAATCAGAGGGGTGCAGCAGATCAGGCAGCTTCTTTTAATGTCCTTAACCCGAGCCCCAGGGAGGCAGCAGACTGCCCTGTGGGATGGGTCGGGTCTGCAGATTGGCCCCTCTGTTTCCTTCAATAGAGAGTCACCCACTAAACCCCTTCTTTTCTTCCTTGTTGGCAAGTCCTATGTTGTGGGGCTGAGGGACAGCTGTGGGCAAGTCACCAGATAGATCTTCATCAGAAGGAACATCAAATTCCAGGGGTCCACACCCCTTAAGTGAGGACAATGATGGAGGGGAGGGAGGTGGGGGGAGGACCTGCCCACCCTCAGTAGGTGGGACCTGCCTCCAAGCCTCCCCCTCCTCCACTCCCCCACCCTCCAACTAGTTATAAGAAGACTGACTGTCTTCCAGGAGGGCCATGTAGCTGTTTTTCAGAGGCACCTGAGGACTAGAAGCAGGTAAGGGAGGTGCTGTCCTTCTACCATGCCCATGAACTTGCCTCCACTCACCCTCTTTGCTTGGGATTCTGTTATTTGTCTGAGAAAGGTGGGATACAGGGACCCCTTGATCCTGAGTATTATCTGTCTGCTGAATGGAGCACAGAGCATGGCTCCAGCAGTCAATCTCAATTTTGCATTCCATTATTATTTTCATTCATGCTGTTCTCATTTCCTTTTCTAATTGCTAAGTCTCTCTCCCTTATTCTTCCTCTTTTCCCCTTTGGGGAGAGAAGGGGGGTTAACAGAGTCTGTTATAAGTCTAAGGGGCCACCCTGACCCTAAACTGTGACATTAAGGAAAGACTGAATTTAATTAAATCTCTGGAATTCCTCTTTTGGCCAGGATTGAATGAGCCTGAGTTTCTGATGACTCCACAGAAAATTCACACAGTGAATTGTGTGGTAGAAAAAGGTTTCAGGTTCATCTTTAAAGTAAAATCATTATTGTAGAGAAAATAATGTGTTTTACTAAAATACCCAGCATTCTCATTTACAAAGCTTAGAACCAAAGAAAAATCCCAGTGTCCGCTGATCGTATAAACAAAAATAAACTTCTGGACATGTCAATTCATCTATTCCCTTTGAAAAGAAATTTTAGAGGGAATGAATTATCTCCAAATCATAAGGAATTATTTATTGATAAATGCATCATACCACTTTGTTGTTGTTGTTTTCCATTACACTGCTTCTTTAGCCCAATGATCACTCATTTTATTGCAGACATAATTTGCTAACGAGGCCACCCCCTGCACAGTGATTGAAATGAGGTTGTTATTGCTACTCAATCTTACCATGGGATGTGGACCATAGCAAAACATGAAAGTATTTCAAGAGGGACATCCTTGGAAACATCCTGACACTTTCAGTGAGGAACATGGATATTTCAGGTTTACAAGGGCTGGGTTTTGTGCTGAAACAGTGCATGGCTTTTGTGTAAATGCAGCTCCTAAGCTTGGGCATGTCATCTTGGAAAGCCAGAGCCCTTCTTCTCAGGTCTTGGCAGAGAAAGGTGCAAAAAAGCCCAAGCTATCACTCTGCAGCCAACCATGAATTCACATCAGATCAGGAGGGAAGCAGTTTTTTGTTATCAAATACTGAAGTTCCAGAAAATTCAGAGTGGAAAAAAAAAAAGTAGGGTGAATCTCAAGCATGGACCAAGTTCTTCATAAAGCATGTTTCACTCCTAAATCCCAAAGCTTAAGAATTTATTTCTCTGCCCCAAACACCACTCACTGCTGGTGAATCAATGACTTCTGTAACAGACTCCAGGGAAGTCAGGTTCATTGCTTCCCTCACCAGCACTTCTGGAGTACATAAGCACTTGTTCAGGGGCTGTGCACTTTCTTCACCCCACAAAGCACAGAAGAATATGGGTACAGAGTTCAGAGAAGGTAAAAATACCTGTTAAACCATCTTAGCTAACAATACAGTCAAATAAATTAACAAAAGTGCTTCCTCTGTAAGCCTTCAAAGTAAAGATGGCCTTCATGGTTTTGAGGATTTTACCAGCAAATTATGTTTTTGAAAAGTATTTACTGGCTGCAAGAAATAGTCTGAAGTTCATATTCAGTTGGCTGAAAAGAAATGGTAATATTTGAAGATAAATAACAAGAGTTTTGAAGTAGCAGAATAGGAGGATAATGAATGGAGCCAGGGAGGCATTGCTTCAGCTGAGGCAAATGTTATCTATATAAGAGCACCATTCAGCCTTGAACTTTCTTAGAATTAGTTGATTTTTCTCTGGTAAAACTGTGCTTACTGAAATATTTTATTTTTTTTTTTTCTCTTTAAATGGGTTCTGTGATAATAAGGGTGGGGGTTTTCATGCTCTGCTGAGCATACACTGCTTTTTCTACTGAGGATTTGACCTTAAATAATTTTGCACTTGGTGCAGTTGAAGAAGAGGGAGGAGGAAATGCCAGAAGTTTTACTTCTGTGGTTCTGAATTTTACATCTCTTTCTGTGACACTAAGTACACATTGTGCCAAGCTGTCTTTGCTGCTGCTTAGCTGTAAGATTGAGAGGAGAATTTTACCATATGACTCACAAACAGAAATGTTTTAGAATTGAGATCTGTAGGAAATCTGAGAGGAAAATCCATGAACACACAGAAACAACATCATCTTAAAACATTAGCTGCCTCCTTGGCCTTTATGGAATTTGCCAGTCTGGGTACTTGTCAAAAATAGGTAGTAGTTGTTTGGATTAGCTGTTTTCACAGTTTGTTTTGCATGTTTGTTTGCCAATAGAGCTGACTGTTTATCTTCAATGACTTTGAAGAATTCCAAAAAGACAGTCTGAATAATGTCAAAAGGAGTTATAGATAAGGTTGGTGGTATTTAGGGTTTTAGCCTTTCCTGTGCTAGATATGAAAATATATGTGCTACATTTTTGTTCGTTTGTGTTTTAACAAAACCCTGCCAGTGCTGCTGTTTGCATTGGTAAATTCTTTTGCATTATGTGCTCCCTCTGACAAAGAGGATGCCTTTTTTTATGCTACTACCTCTTAATTAGAAGCATGGCATTGAAAACCTCATTTTAGAACATTTATGAGGGGGCTAAAATAGCACAAATAGATAATTTTTCCTCATATTTTACTGGATGTGGAAATACGTTCAAGAACAGACCTTGTTCAGCTGCCTGGACCTTAATTTCAGAAATGAAAATGGATTTCCTCAACCAACCCATCTGCCACTGCTCATTTTCCTATGAACTTCACCTGCCACCCACCCACCTACATATCTTCTTACATGGATTTTTTTTGGTTGCTTGTCTCCCATCTCTTTAAATACTGTCTAGAATCTAAACTGCATTCCAATTGGGTTGTTACAGAAATTTGACTTAACCTGACACAGATTCAGTGTCATGGGTAATGCAACAGCACTCTCACAATGGTTATCTTCTGAGGACAGCACTGGGAGAGGAGGTGGGCAACAAAATCTCCACCAAATAAGGAACTTCTGGGAGTCCCTGCAGCAGCTTCTGTGTGATATTGGATATGATTTAGCTTCAGAGGGAAACCTGCACCCTTGAAGGGGCAAAGGCTCTCTGGAAGGTCCATCAGGTGCAATGGGATGCATGCTGCTGTTCCACTCTACAAGGAAAGAGATCAGAGTTTCAGCCAGTGTGAGCATAAAGTTTGTGGCTCTGGAAGACATTCATCATTGAAAGTGTTACTAGTTGTTCATTGAGTATGAAAAAAACAAAAATAACACAGAGAACTGTAATGTTTTGGTGTAGATTTTAACTGTTCTTAAACAGAAAATGCTATATAACTAGAAGTGATCACATTATTTAGTAAAATAATTATTTGATAACTGAAGTGGCAACCCATGAAGTCTCAGAGACCAACAGAAGATGCAATCAGGTAACACATTCACTGAAGCCTAAGTAAGGAGGAGAAAAAAAGTGTTATTTCTGATGACACAGGAACAATGTTGTTCCCTATAAACAATCCCCACACTCTTTCGAGGGAAGGGTTATTCAGTCACATGCAAGAATAACTCACAGCATTCATTTTCTGAAATAAACATTTTACTTCAGCAGGCAAAATCAAACTGCTTTGAATGCTAAGACAGACAGGCACACTGTCCATCTGCTAAAGCAGTTGGATAAACTGGTACAAGTTCTTTTTCTTCAGGAACTAGCACCAGCCCCAGGGCAAGACACGGTGCCAAAAACATTTGTCCAGGTTCAACTGGCCTTGTCTGGAGCAGTGTTGATAGACTAGTTCACTGCACAAACAGACTTGCTCCTCAGCTTCAGCACTTTGGATCAAAGTCTGGGAAGACCTTAGTTAAGGTTGTGAAAAACCTTAACTGGGTTTTTCTGCTGTTAGTAGAAAACAGCAAGTATTGACACACCTTGCCTAGTACATCAGAAAACTAGTGCATAGTACCAAGGTAAATTCTTGTATGTTGACAAAGCAGCATGTGCCAGACTTGAAGACTTCTTGCTGACTTACACAATTATTTGGAGTGTAAGAATGTTGGGTTGTTTGGTTTTTTTGCCAGCATCATGTTAGGGGTCCTAGCAGGGAGCTCAGTGTTCAATAGGCCTGTGTGAGCTTGGGCAAGTATGGTACTTTCATGAGATCTTTTACAACTAGACAGAACTGCCTTTGTGAGCTTTTTGTTCCTAAGATGCAAAAAAACCCACCAAACCATAACGTATTTTTCACAAAAACTGACTATCTTCTGTCCATCTCCACCTTTGTCTGGATTTGTTGCAGGACTAGAAATGTGACACAAAACCTCCTATGTAAAAGCATGACTGCAGACAGAAGTTGGATGAAATGCAGCAGGTAGGATATTCATTAAAAATTAAACTCTAAATATGTGAAACACCCAAAAGATTTCAAATTGCACTAAACCTTTCTGGATTCCACATTTGCAGTGTTGCTCCTTTGTTAATTAGGATGGTGGCCTTATACATGAAAAGACTTGCAGTAAACCTGGTGGTTTATAATAATTAAAGTAAAACAGATGTGCTTATTTTTCATATTGTGCAGAAGGATATTTATGAGTTTCTTGCCATTCAGTTGCTGGACTTAGTACTTTGAATAAATTGCTTTTTGTTCCTTGCCTTTTGCTTATTTTCCAGCAGTAGGATTTAGCTTTGTGTTTAAACCACTCCTTTTCCCATCTGCTTCTTTATATAATGTTTAGTTTAATTTTCAGATTTTGGCATTCTTAGACTAGGCCAAGGCTGCTATGGGTTATAAATTAATTAACAAGAGCAAATATGAAGCAGTTCTTCATAACCTGAATTAAATCCCTGAAAAATGTTCATATCTTTAATTAAATGTTGTTTTTGTGTCTGCCATACACGATTTGTTTCCATTTAGTTATTACTCAGAAAAATTGATTTATACTAACCCTGGTTTCTACAAATAGAATGGCTTATTTGAACTGAAAGTACTGAAAATGTGTCCATCTTGAAGAAGTTATTGTGTTGATCCTTAGTTCAGCTTACTGCACAGACTTGATTGGAGTGCATATCATCTCATGCTGATGCATTTTTATTTTTAAAGCTATTTATTCTTTTTGGCTGATTCAATTTTTTATATAACCATTTCTGTTTCACTCATCTGTTGACATACCCATGTAAAGGGAAGATGCTTCACAAAAAAAATTGTTGGCATCATTATACCTCTTGCTCCTCTGAAAAGAAAGTGTATTAATCAGGAATGTAACATTATAGTTATCTTGAAGTACACTGGAATCTGGGGAATAGCTTTAATTAATGCTGGCAATCCACTTTTAGTTTTAATTGTTTGCAGGCAAGTGAAAGCAGTGAATTTTCTTTCAGTAAAATCAACAATTTGCTGGAAATAAAACATCCCTTTAACTTCTGCTGTTAACTGGATGTGGGAAGAACTTAACTTCTGCTTGGCTTGGGTGGTTTATCCAATATATGAATAATGAAGTACAAAGTACAAGCCTTTGTTCCAACTTAACAGGCTCACTGGACTGGACAGATTTGACCTCACAATCCCAGCCAGTGTGTCTGAGTAGTGCTGTAGTACTGATGGCACTGGGTAACTACCTTGATCAGTTTCATTATTCACTCAACAAATGAGGGTCTGTCTTGAGTAGTCAGACTTAGATAGTCTTAAGACCTACCATGAGAAACAAAGTGAACAGCTGAAGGAAGATGACAAGTCACTGTGTACAATTTAATTCTGAAATTAACCTGGGAGCATTACCTTTTTGGGAATATAATAAAGCAAGGAGGGACAGAAATAAAGGGTTAATAACAGTATTACTTTAGATTCATCAGACAAAAAAAAAAACCAGCAGGTGGGTTCACCTGGGTGTCAACTATTTGGCCCTTGGTACAAGCTCTTAATTAAGTATATTTCTTTAATAATTTTATACTGTTCACATATAAATGCTTAATAATTTGAATATCTTAGTGAATAAAAAATAATCCCTTTCTCACGGTAGAAGATCTTTATGCATGAGAAAATAGAATAATTATATAATTAATATATCTTTTATCACTACATAACTTGTATCAGATATACTGCAAACTCCTTAATGGAATGGAACAAAGACTTACTTTGAATTATTTTAGTCAGCCTGATAAGCATATAATTGCAGGAGATAAAATTGGTACAGCTGAAATCTGAAATACCTTGAAATGAACAGGCTCTCAAAAGACACTCCTGCTACTGGAGAAATGCAATATAGGAAAGAAGGTGAAGATTATAAAAGTAACTTTTCTAGTGCCTTTCAAGATCAGTGTTGAGTGTAGCTGAACTGAATTTGAGAAACTGAGCCAGCAATTTTGCTTAATTTTGAAATAATTTAAATATCATATGCTATTTAAGAATAACATTGGTTTTATTTCAGCACAGGTATGAAGAAATCTACGAGTGTTTAGAAATGAAAATAAGATAGTGTCAGACTGAAATACATGACAAGTTCTTTGATGATACTATCACAAACTTTGGGCAAAGCAGCACTGACTTGGGTGATTGTGCAGTGAGGTGGATTGGGAAGTGGCTGAAGGACAGAGCCCAGAGAGTTGTGGTCAGTGGAGCAGA
>JAOEGS010018360.1:0-10693 GCA_025447755.1 Corythornis vintsioides | reverse complement strand
GATCTGTTCCTGGGTGACTTGGTCTAGGTGCCCCTGCTCGGGCAGGGGGGTTGGACTAGATGATCTTCTAGGTCCCTCCCAACCCCTGGCATTCTGTGATGCTGTGATTCTGTGAATGCTTAGTCCATTTTCTGGAAGTCTGAGAAACCCAGGCCTTATCTCATGCTTTGCTATTGCAGTTCAGAGAACTCTGCTGAGCTGAAATTCATGGCTGTTATTTATTTAGTTTAATGCTTAAGATCTATATAAATGAATTCAAATAATTCCCTCCGAAACATGGCTGTTCTAACACATTAGGTATTATGTTTAGTGGTTTAGTGGCTCTGTATCTAGGTTACAGTTTCCATGTAACAGGCAAGACATAATTAAATTTCCACAACATAGAAATACTTGGTGCTCCCTTCCAGTGTTGTTGTGTGGGCTACAGACAGATGGGTTCACCTTCTTCTCTAACTTACTGGCATCTCGTATGAGGGTCCTGAGAAATAATCTAATATCTAATCAGAAAGGAGGAGATTTGCTAAACTGTAGAAGTCCCTTCTAACCCCTAACATTCTGTGATTCTAATTCCTTCTTCTGCTGTGGAGTGCATTATTTCAATGCTAGCCATATTTTTAAGGATTCTCCAGATATAATAATTTGTATTTGGGTAGCAAAGTAGATTGGGTTAAAACTAGAGACCTGACTGTGGTAGTCACAGAACAAAACCTAAAGAATAGGGGATGTGTGTGCCCACAGTAGCTTGAGATCTACAACAGGAGACAATGCATGATGGAGGAGAAAAAATAGGATAAATGATATGATAAAAAATGTTATCAGATCAGCCATCCCGATAGCCACCAGCATTCTGTTACTGTGACTGATTATTCTAATTGCTCTGGTGGCATCTAGACAAAGTTTTCTATAGGTAGCTGAAGGGGAAGAATAGCATGTTTATGGAGAAGGTCTTCCCAAGGTGGGAAGCAGCAAGGGGAAAGGTGTGAAAATGCTTTTATTGAAATATAAGAGAGATGTTTTATCAAGATGTAAAATGAGGATGATGAAGATGATCAGGGAGCTGGAACACCTCTCTTACAAGGGCAGACTGAGGGAGCTGGGATTGTTCATTCCAGGTGGGGCTTGAGGAAGCTCTGAGCATCTTGCTCTAGGTGCAGATGTCCCTGCTCTCAGCAGGGGTTGGACTGGATGAGCTCTGGAGGTCCCTTTAACCCAGACATTGCTAGGATTCTATGTTGGGAGTGGTGTGTTTGTCAGGAGCTGATGGCAGCCAACACCCTAGTATTACATGCAGTCTGCAAGGTTGGATGGGAACAAGATCTGAAAGGTTTGGTGAGGGTAAAAGAGATTGTATTGAAGTAATCCGTGAAGAAATTTGGACACAGGGTTAAAGGGCTGGAGTGAGACTCCAGGGAAATAAGTGTTAGATCTTGTTTTTACCTCACCTGGTGAGCTGTGCTGTGCTGTGCTGGACCAAAAGGGTGACAGAGAAAGTCACAGACCTTGGGAACCAAGAAAATCAGCATGTTTGGCAGCTCCCTTTTGCTGGTGGCAAAGTATTCCATGTGTGGATAATTGTTTTTAGAAAACCCCTAAATAAAACAAACAGTGAGGCAAGACACCTTCATCATCAGTGCAAGGAGCCATGCATGAGCTTCACCACTCTCTGGCTAGACACAGTGTCACAGTTCCCACAGAAGAAGCTCTATTTAAAGCCCTCAAAAATCTGTATTTTTTTAGCTGGATAGGTATGTCAAGTTGCAACCAAGATGGTGACTATTGACTATGACTAGTGGGGATGTAAAGTCATTTGGTATTTTTTTTTTCTTTCTTCTTATTTGAATAATAGTCTTTCTTTTCAAGGTGCACACTGGTGGTTGATTTTTGTCCATTTATTACTGTTTTGTTTTAGGCCATGAGAGGTATTTGCTGACATTGTCAACCTTTTTTTTTTTTTTGTTTCCTTTTGTTTTTCTACTACTGTTCCTTACCTTTGGCAAGATAATGGATGATTAAGTGAGAAAAAATTTTACTTTGATGAAGGCATAGTTCAAATTTTAAAACAGATTACTAAAGACACAAAATTATTCTACCAATAGAAAAGATTCAATAAAATGGATCCAAAATGGATCTTTCCATGTATCACAAATACATGAATAATCATTCTAATTTTATGAATTACAGAAATCTAGATAGCTTAAGAATAAAAAGTGAATTTGAACACAGCATGTTGACATGATTTTTATCATGATACCAGTTCATATATGGCTTCTTACACTACTGATTCTTATGTGTGCTTACTTTCCCTCTACTTATAACATTAACTGTTCTTCCTCAGAACTGTTTATTCTCCATAAGCAGGTCTGTTACCTTTCTTCTTACTAATTTTATGAGAAATAAAATTTTACATGCTAATATTCTTCTTTTGATCTTAATTTGTAATTTTGAGTAGCAGTGAAGTCCTTGAGGCAACTGTTGAGTACAAAGTATTAACAGTAATTTTCCTTCCATCTTTAGTGGGTATAATAACACCAGGAAATGTTTTAGAAGCTTTCCCTTGATGTCTTTGTCCCAAATGGATGGGCTGCTCATCCTCTTTCTTATATTGATATGAGAATTACTGTTATTATGGATCTGGAAAAAGAACCAGATGTGATGAGAAAGAACATCTGTATTTAAACACCAGCATGACATGCAACGTGCTGTCATATGTATGTAAACAGCATGTAAAGCCTTGGGGCACGGTTCCTTGTTATTTAATGTTTCAATGTTGTCTAGAAAGTACTTTGGAGGAGTTTCTACTTTCTTTAGAGGATCGAGAATAGATCTTAGAGCTTTAGCTAGCATCTGTCCTCAATTTCCATAACACTGCTGTTACACACCTTGAGTGTTGTGTCCAGTGCTGGGCACCCCAATCCAAGAGAGATCTCGAGGGGCTGGAGCAACTGCAGAGGAGGCAACAGAGCTGGGGAAGGGTCTGGAGAATAAATCTTATGAAGAGAGATTGAAGGACCTGGGACTGTGTAGTGTGAGGAAGAGGAGGCTGAGGGGAGAGCTCCTCACTCTCTACAACTACCTGAAAGGACCCTGTAGAGAGGCTGGTGCTGGGCTCTGCTCACAGGTCACTAGTGACAGAACAAGAGGGGCTGGATTCCAGCTGCACCAGGGGAGGGGCAGACTGGGCATTAAGCAAAATTTTTTCACAGAAAGAGTGTTGAGAGCCTGGCACAGGCTGCCCAGGGAGGAGGTTGAGTCTCCATCCCTGGGTGTGTTTAGGGTCATTTGGATGTGGTTTGAGGGACATGGTTTAGGGGTGAACATTGCAGAGTAGGGCTGATGGTTGGACTGGATGATCCCAAGGGGCTTTTCCAACCTGAATGATTCTATGAGGAGTGTAGCTGCACACAGATCCACATGATATTTTCTACACTGTGTTTGGAGAACTAGAAGAAAAAGGGGAACACAAAATAGTTGTTGTATAATCTTAATAGCAAGGCACTGTATTTGTTTGAATGAGGACTGTTGTAACTACTTTGGGGTAGATGTCATGCATGGGACTGCCTAACTGCTACACCTTACATATTCTTACCTTCTCCTGTTGCATGATCTGCCTCCTCTCATCTCCAAGATGTAACTTCTATTGCCCTTCTCTTCTAGCTCAAAACCTCTTTTTCCTTTTTTTTTTTTCTACCTGCTTTGGATGTGTTTGTTTGACTACCAACCTTTACACATTCTTCAGCAAAGCCATTAGATGCATGGTGAAACTAACATGCTACAGTGGTGTGAAAGGACACTCCAATTTGCATTGTGCATTTGCCCCTGCTAATCACACCTTTTTAGATGAAAAATGCTCACATGTCCTGTTCAAATCTGTATGCCAACAAATGAATAAATGCAAAACATGCTGCAATGATGCTGGCTGCATGAAAAAAAACAAAAACAGAGAAAGACAGAGAAGCAGTCATCTTTCTTTAAAATTATTTTTCTGTTGTTGCTTATGACTTGCCTGAAGGTAGCCAGGAATAGCTTGCCCTGGTAGGACAAGCAGTAAATGCATCCTCTTCTTTTCTCACTCTAATGCTCTGATTACCTCCTTTAATTGTTATGGATAGGCACTGCTGAGGTTCTTATGCAAAGGAGATAAAGGCAGTTCCTCCAGCACTTCATTTTAGACCAGAAGTGTGCTCTTGAAGGAAATATCCAAATATCCCCATATATTGCACACTGTTTGCATAGCAGAGATGTGGTCTTGCTGTTCAGCACTACTTGCAAAGAAAGACACATTGTCAAAGGCTGTAAATGTTTAAACATGCATGTGTTTATGGCTTCTCATTGTCAGCTTCAGTTCTACCATTAGGATGACAGTAGCTGTCATCTTTAAAATTTGTAATTGACTCACAGTTAGTTATCTGTGTTTTTAATTCACGTGCTATTTGTTCAGTGGAAAAGAATATTTAAGGCAGAAGGTGACAACAACACCTCTCAACTAGCAAAGGCTCTTTATGTGGGAAGGGTAGAGGGTGACTCTTTTCATTCCATCTTTTTGGAATCCTAATAAGTAAAGTCTGAAGTAGATAAAGTCTAATGATCCTTTTTAATGTGTCCTTTTTCTAGAGGTTACATTTTGCTGTCTCCTCCTTTTTTACAGCTCCTTATTGGTCAAGTGATAGTGCCTGGTATCTAACAGCATCAGCAGACACCTGCATTCTGTCAGCACTTGCTTCTTCTCATTATTTTGTTCAACCTCCCCTCATCTCTCAGCCCAGCACCTTTCTCATCACAAGCTACTCAGAGTCAGTGTTCTCAACCAGAGCCTGAGAACTCCAGTCCCATTAAAGCTTTCTCACAGGTCAGGATCAGTGTTCTCTTCCACCAGGGCCTGAGAACTCCCCAAGTCCCTCTACAACTTCCCACACACCAGTTAACAATCACAGAATCCCAGCAGTGTCTGGGTGAAAGGGACCTCCAGAGCTCATCCAGTGCAACCCTGCTGAGAGCAGGGACATCTCAACTAGAGCAGGGTGCTCAGAGCCTCCTCAACCCCACCTGGGATGTCTCCAGCTGGCCCTGTAGATCTCTCTAAACAAACTGGGCTGTGCCAGTATGCCCAGTTCTTAGGATTTTGGTTGGCAGCCTTGCAACCCATGTAGATTTACTACTGGAGTGATGAAATCAATGAGTCTCATATTTCATTGTAAGGAAGGAAATTTTCTAGTCCTAAGGTTGCAGGGAAAGATAGCCAAAGCCATGTAAAGTGTGCATCTGGAGACTGAAATAAAGGAGCACACAATGTATGTATTTTTAATGAAGGGAAAAATCCATTTAATATTTAAGAAATTTCATGATTTAGTGATTTTTCTTCAACGCTTGGGAATATCAGACTTTTCTCAGTCAGATTAAATAACAGTTTTCACAAATATGTTATGCTGTGTCTATTAAATAGTGAAAACCAATTTTCTTATGTCATTGGGTTTATAGTTTTTTTATTTTTAAGAGATGAAATAAATGTATTAGGTCTATATATATAGATCTAGTATAGATCTAAGACATATACAGACATATAAAATGATATATATATGTAATCAACAGATGGTATATGTGTATAACTTACTGAAGAAAGCCAAGATGGCATTTTACTGTCTTCCTCCCAGTGATAGGAAGGACAGAGTTGTCTGTGTTACACTGTAAGTCTTAAATGAGTTTGCAGAATAACAGTGTTGTAGTTTTAAGTTCATTCATCTGTGTAAAGCTTACAGTAAAGTTGCCATTAAGCTGCAGAGAAGTTATTTTCATGAACTTGTAAACCAAAAATGCAGATTGTTATTTTAACAGGAAGGGATTATTTTAATGGAAATCTGATTAATGGAAATTGATGTTATTTTAATGGAAAGCATTCTGTGATAGCTGTTCTTTTTATACTCCTATACTGTACTTTACATGGCTGTATGTCTGGGTACTCTTTCATAAAGCTTGCAAAGGCTCATCTATTTTTCACTGACTAGTTTGGCTCAATTACTTCATCACAGGTTTAAGAGGCATAGACAAGTGACAGACAGCTGAATGCACACTACCTTTCTGACATAGCAGGGTGGGGATTATGCCACACATGATTTGATGACAGGCTGCACAGAGCAGTGGGTTGCATGTCATGTCTATTTTTTGAGAAAAGTGAGCACTTTACAGCAAGCTGTCTGGCTGAGTGTAGAAAAAGATTTTGTAATATGATTTGAGTGGCAGGAGGAGAGAAGAAGGAAAGTTGATGCATTAAAGACTTGACTTAACTGCAAAATACCAAGTTGGATTATCTAGGAGGTACCTGAGGATGCGGGTACCCGAGGAAACAATTGGAATGAACATTTTCCCCAAAGCAATGTGTTTCTATTTTATTCAAGATAAATTAGTTTGGTGTCATGCTTGGTGTATTCTACATCTTTGCCATTAAAATAAGTGTAGATTAGAGAAAGGACATCAAACGTTTGCTCTCTGCAGAGATTTTTTTAGCAATACTGTGTTTATTGAAGCTAAATTTATTCTTTTCTATGCTTAAACCATCTTTCATAAACCTTAATGTTTATGAAAACCCTAAGGGTTTGTGGTTTATCAACACCATCTCTAGGGTTTAGATACACTTTAGCCTTCAGAAATGGAAGAATCTGAAAAATAGTATCATATCTATTATGCCAGCTGAAAAAGTGAATTACTAACTCAAGCTCAAAAAACAGACCAGTAACAGACCCAGGAACCAAATGTCAGGTGACCTCATTTTTTCAACATTAAATCTGTTGAACAATATGTTGCATATAAAGGATTGAGACATTAATTCACAAAAAGACTTACATTTCTAATAGATGGCATTAATGATATACTTTTAAGTACAAAAGTAAATGCTCACTACCTTAAATCAGTTGCTGCCTAAAATTTTGACCTTGGAGATCTGTGCTCATAATGCCAAGCTGTTTATATGCCTTATTGCCAGGGTCCAGATTTCCTAGCATTTGGAATAAGGAATAGGTGCAGTTTCTTGCCTCTTAGGACAGCACCCAACCATTGAAATATTTGGTGTTCTTAGTTGGGATTTAATTTCTTTGGCCAAACCTGTGCCACTTTAAGTTTATAAATCTTCATTTGGTGGGAGAGCATCAGAATGACTCCTCAATCCAGTGATTAATATATTGACAATGAAGACTTGGCTCCATATTCTTCAGGATTATTTAAATACTGAATGCAAAGCAGAGCAGCTTCAATAGTGTCCTGTTAGTAGAGGTAGAAAAGATCCACAGAGTGAGTTTGTTAAGACCTAGCAGTGTTGAGTGCAATTAAATCAAGAGGTGCAATGAAAATTATCAACTTTTATCAGTCTAAATAATCCTTTTGGTGTGGCAGTAACTGACCTCTCCAGTGCTTTCCTGAAAGCCAATTAGAAACTATCAAATGATTTTGGAAGACATAAAATACTCAAAGTCTCCCTTACATCCCCTACTTAATGGGAACTGAGATAATCAACCTTTAAAAGTTTAACAGAAATATATAGGGAGAATTATTTCTTCTGAGTTATTCAGTTCAATTGAGAGAAACTTATGGCTGAAACAGCCTTTAATTAGTAAAACTCTAAGTGGAAGATTAGCTTAAAATCTTCCAAGCAGGTGTGATAATCTGGAGTGCTCTCCATTAGGACACAAAGGCTCACTCTAAACAGACATCCATCCATCTGAGAGTGATGCCTGCCTGTCATCCCAAAGGCTGAAGGACATTTCTATCTCCATGATGTCTTGCACAGCAGATAACCCATCAAGGAGGAGAATGGAGGATGCCAGGGAACTGTGGAGTCTGAGCAGAGGAGATACTTATGATGTGCAATTGAAGTGAACTGATTGTCTCATGAGATTAGAAAAAAAAGTGTGTTACTCTTTCCCTGTTCAGTGAGAGTTAGAGAAGATGAATTCAAAAGGGATTTATATCTTTTGCAAAGATTAGAGCATTTTAAAGTACAGCTGTATAAACCCAAATAAACATAGCAAATGGGCCTGCTGGGAATTCTCTCCCTTGCTGACAATTTCTGGAAGTTAATCCCACCCCAGCACTTCGTGTGTGGAATGATTACACAGGAACAGAAGCTGGGGGTGGTGAAGCCTTATTTTGTTCCATGCACCTATACATGTTCACTTCTGAACAAATGGCAGCTTCCTTTCTTGTCAGAAGATTAATTTCTTGCCTATTTAAAGGATCAGGAAACCACTAAAGGACATTTCAATAGTGATCAAAACTCTATTTTTAGTAAATAGAAACTATTATCCCAGCAGAATGAAGTACAAATATCCAGCTGCCATCCTTCCTTTATGTAAGCCATGTTTCACTGCACCATCCCTGGGGGGATGCTGTGGGACACAGAAAACATGAAATATGCAACCCTAGGAAACTGCAGCCTTCAGAGCCATCCATAATCAAATAAGTGTTCTCTACTTTCCAGATGAAGGAAATGGAAAACCAGGCCATGGAACAGATGGGCTCTTTAGTGATGTAAAATGAAATTTAACCAATTAATTTTTTTTTTTTTTGGTAGTGCTGTGACTCATTCTGGCAAAATCAGCCCAAATTTTAACCAAACTAATGCCTCAGGGTCACAAAAGAGGCAATCTAAGAAACTAGGAAATGCCTTTGTTTTAACTGGGCATATGAAGCACCACCCTAATGTGTTTCTGTAAAGGGAGTTAAGCATAATGCTCTGTTAAATTCAATAGTAAAATATTTATATTGCACTCTGGGTTAGTTAGACCGTGCAGGGGATGTTCTCTGCTGCCAGTCTTTCATCTTGCTGAGACCCAGAGGTCGAGGTATCCAGAGCATTTAGGTTGGTTAACGTGTCTTCCACCTGCCCTTGGCTTGAGCCCAAGACCCAGGTGCCTTCTGGGGCCATGAAGCTGTTCTTCAAGTAAGGAAAAAAATGGATTTTTTGGCTATATTTTGTACTAAGACTTGATTTCTAAATAATTTTATAAGATAGATAAATTATTAATAGGTGCTAGAAGTGCTACATCTGCAAGTAGCCTCTAAGGTGACTGCTAGAAGTGCCCAGCCAAAAGGGCAGCTGGGCCATACGATGAAAGGAGCAGGTCTTACTGAATGTTCTAGCTTCAGTCATTTTTTTTTTCATCCCATATGAAGCTGTTTTCAGTTCTGCCCTTCAGGGACATTGAAAAATGTCCCTGAAGGGAACATGAAAATGACAAATTGCAGTGGATTGCAGGTCTTTCAGACTGGTCTTTGTGCTTTTTTTTTTTTTCTCTGTGCATATTGACATTTTTTGCTGGACACCATTCCTTAAGTAATTTCTTAGTTTCTATGTAACCATTCCTCAACATGTATTTTTCAACAGGTCAGCCAGAGCTGCACATGCAGGGGTTATAGAATCATTCAGGTTGGAAAAGACCCTTGGCATTGTTAGTCCCAGAACTGCCCAGTCTCTGCACATTGAGTCCCATGATGTGATAGAAACCTTCTGTGTTTCTAGTCCACAGCCTGAGAGTAAAGATCAGTTCCCTAAAAGGATCTTTGTTCACCCAGTTTTCATGGTAGCATGTGCCATCAGTTCTCATTCATAGGGGTGAATTCTCAGGAACCTTGTTGGTGTAACCAGAGGAGGTGCATGGCAAGGACATACAGGGAGATAAAAAACAAAATCAGATTAAAAATGATGTGTAAGGGATCAGATACAAAATCACTGCTTCCAGGACACAAGAACTTGCATTATTTTCAAAATAGGTGAGTGGTTTTGATATTCTTAGAATGAACCTCAATTATTTGCACTGCACCATGAATTACTGCTCGATGATATAAAAAGGAAATATCACTATGCTGATTACAATATCATCAAAATAAGAATTTGCTTATTCTGACAGGGTTTCTGAAAATTATTACTTAATAGAATAATGATAAGCTTAAATTTTTCTTATTAATGTAAGAACTGCAGTAATGTAATTAGCCACATATTGGTTACACTATATTGGCATGCACATATTTTATAGACATAGTGCCTTTAACATGACAATTTTCATTCTGTTTTTTTTAGCTCAATGGTGAACTTGCATTTAGCAAAATGAAACAAAACTATTGCACTTGGTTATTTGGCACTTAAAAATCCCCCCAGCTGTGCTTGAATTGGTTTTCTCAAGATTCATTTCAGCAAAGGGCTAAACAATCTTCTCCCTGAAGTTCATTGTAGACTTCCCTGAAAGGATGTATTTTTCTTTCCATGCAGCTATTTCTTGGGGATTGATATATGATGGTTAAATTGCAAACGTATTTGGAAAATTATAGATGTGAACTCCATCATGCAAATTGTTTCAGATCACATTGGTGCTTTGATTTTCAATTGCTGCAGATACACTTTGAGAGCTGGATATCAACACTGTTCTTTCATTTTGGCCTTAGGTTTGAGCAGAATGTAATCACCCGTTGCATTCCCACATTGATCTAAGAGGGCCTGATTCTGTTCTTTTGTAAATTTAGTGCCCTTTGACAAAGATAATTGTCTTGCTCTTAAGACAATTTGTCTAATTAAGAAAATTTGTCTAATTTAGCAAGCTGGCTGACAGCCCTTTAAAGGAAATCCATTTTGTTTACAGATTGATTTTGGTTTAAACACTGGATTGCTACAAACTTGGGACTTGTTAGTAATGAAGAATTCTTTGCTGGTAAA
>JAOEGS010018359.1:0-12006 GCA_025447755.1 Corythornis vintsioides | reverse complement strand
AATAGATCAGCCCCCAGCCTGTACTGATACATGGGGTTGTTCCTCCCCAGGTGAAGGACTCTACACTTGCTCTTGTTAAATTTCATTACATTTCTCCCTGCCCAGCTCTCCAGCCTGTCCAGGTCTCTCTGGCTGGCAGCACAGCCTGCTGCTGTGTCAGCCACTCCTCCCAGTTTGGTATCATCGGCAAAGTTGCTGAGGGTGCTCTCTATCCCCTCATCCAGGTCACTGATGAATATGTGGAATAATACTGGACCCAACACTGACCCTTGGGAGATGCCACTAGTCACAGGCCTCCAGCCAGACTCTGCTCCACTGACCACAACTCTCTAAACCCTGCTCACAAGTGTTTGTTATCAGGAGCAATCTGGTAATCTAAGAACACCATATACTAATTGACTATTGTGATGAGTAGTGATGTATGTGTACAGTAAGTTTAATACAGATATTTGGAGAAAGTAGAAAGTGTTCAGATATGCCACTACTCATCAAACATTTGGGAGCTGTGAAGTGACACAATCAGGATTAAGGAAAGACTTCCATCCACAGGAGACTGCCTGTTTTATGGGAAGCCACTGTGACACTTGGTCTCAGGCTCTCAGAAGCAAGACCCACCAGCAGAGAAAAAAAGTAAAAATTTGGGGTCCTGAGTTCAGACACTGCTCCATGAGTGAGAAGAACCAAACTACACCCTTCAAAAAGGGGAAGAAAGGGTGCTAAGGCAATAAAGGCTGAGGGGATGCACGCAGTCTGGCCAGAGGAAGCAAATGCACAACCAACACTGTGAACAGCAGCACAATAATCTGTTACTAGTTATTACACCCTTGATACCTCTGGCAGACACCTTGGCATCAGAGAAGCAGTTGGGAGCCATTAAGATGTAAAGGCTTACTCTGAGCCAACGTGGTCTAAGGCAGTGCCTCCGCCCCAGATGGCGGATGGAGCAGGGATACCCATTCCCTGCGAGTGAGCCCGCTCAGGTTTCAGCAACAGGCTGGCCATCACCAGCACCACATCAGCAGGGGCTGATGGATAAACTGAAACCCAGGATGAATCAGCCTCCACTGAGCTCTCTGTTGTGCTAGTGTGACTGCTCCCAGCATCTGCATGGTTAACTGCCTACACTGCACTGCCAGCTCTGCTGTTACTGCAGCACAGAGAAGTTTTCGCCAGAAAAAAAATCACTAGACAGTGTAAAGGGTAACAAAGAATTTGGTGCAGAAGCTGTGCTAATCCCCTGGGAAAGCTCTGCCATTCTATAGTTCTTACCTAATAGTGTGATGGCTTGAATAGATCACCTCTGGCCAACTTGTAAGGAGCTGGCCGTATCACTTTTCTGACCATGTTACACATTAAAGAGCATATAATGACAGATATTTTGCAAACGTTTAAAAAATCAAGCAGATGACAGGCTTCTGGAGGAAGCGGAGCTGCCTGCCTATGAAGGCTCACACATGCTGGGGATATCTGGGAGGAAGGGAGAAGGCTTTAGCCCATACGCTCTCCCAGCTATGCAGTCAACAAGTGGCCACAGCATCCTCCAAATCCATTGTGTGCCAGGATACAGCCCACACTTCTCTATATGTGAACATGAATCACCGGGGATGAAAACACAGGGCAGAGATCCATTGAGTAGTGTTGTTCTGCATTTCCACAAAGAAATTTTGCCTTTCACAGGACTTTCAAAAATTCAACTGAAATCACCAACTGGCATCTTGAAACTTTCTGTTCTGTCTCCACGGTGCTTCGGAGAGTGAAAATTAACTGATTCTAGTGTATAGTCACTGTATAGGTTATCAGAGATAACTCTGTCACTCTTGGCTGTAATTAATTAGGTGACAGGGACCATTGTTGAGTGGGACATTTTGCCCAAAAAGTACTGAAATGATGAATGTTCTAAAATACTTGTTCCAAAGTGCACCTTTTCAAAAGCACACATACAGGAAAGCATTTCTTTATGGGAGTAAATCCTAGAAGAAGATGTCACAAGTCAGTTCTGAGAAGTGAGAGTGTCATTAGCATGTCGCTTTAATTGTGTTTTAAATATTATATTAAACAATTTTTTGTACATTTCCTAAGAAGGGTCTTCTTTCACAAGGTGTCCCAAGTCTCATGTCAACTTACTGTGGCTCAGATGTGTATGTGAAATCCAATTAGCACATTCCAAACTTCATTTCCACTGAAACACAATCAATTGTAACTTATTTTCAAATCACGCTGCTTTCTCTAATTGTTAGCTCCAGCCTCTGCTGAATAGGTGGTTAAGCAAATTATTCCATCTCACATATGAAAATTGTGCTATTTATGCTGGCAGCTTTCATCGTTACTGATGAGGTTTCTTGAGCTAATGAAATAATGAAAACACAAAACAGATTTACCTTTCTTAATAAGGAAAAAGATAATGAACTAAAATTAAAATTGAAATTCTCACTATACACAGAGTTACTGTAATATCATTTATGTTTTAAATTAATGCCTGTGTGCTTTTTTTTTTTTTTTTTTTTTTATATGCCAGTGACCAAGCATTGTAAGGAAGTTTTTACTTTATTGCATTTTTTATATAATAGAATTATGGGACATATAGTTCTGGTGACTTTTCTCTTTGTGTAATTAGGAACATATGAAAGGGCAACACTTGGATCAGACTGTGCCAGACTTCAGGGAGATCTGTTATTGAAAGGGAAGGGGAAGGATGGATGGATGGATGGATGGATGGATGGATGGATGGATGGATGGATGGACGGATGGAGGTGGCTTTTGGTCACCTTTTCATCTTTCTGTCCGTACCTTGATGCTGGGCTGGCATCTTCCTGGTGCAAATCTGTTGGGATTTGCATTGCTGGACCTCTGCAAAGCAACCAGGCTCCGTGCTTGCCCTATGAGCAGCCTGTGCTGCTAATATGGCTTGTGAGGAAGATTTGCAAAGAAGAAAACACAGCCACATTGTGCTTTAAAAACCCATCCTCTCACCCTAGGGCCTAAGAGTGGAGGAAACCTCAATGTGCTTGTGTCACCTGTCTGGCAAAGCCTTCTTGCTTCCTCTAGTTTACATATACTGAGTTTTAAATGGTCTAGCAATATATTTTTTTGCTCATTCACTCATGGATCTATGGGGAGGCCGAGGACTGGGTCTGTGGGACTCAGACTGAGCCTGTGTTTGATGCCACGCTGGGTTTAGCTGGGAAGGAATCTGGCTGCAGCCATGTGGGCTGTAACAGGAGATAACCCCCTGGCACTGCTTCAGAGCTGGAAGCCTACAAATATGCAGTCTCTGCTTTTTTTAAATAGAGCTGAGAGCCATCAGTTTTCACTGTAGAGAGATCTTGGCTGGTAACACAAAATCTGAGAAATTCAGTATGGAGCATCTGTATTTCTATCAAATAACCTGGACAGCAGGTCCAGGAGATTCTGCATGTGTCCATGCCATGTGGGCTGAAGGGTTACCAGCTGGATCCTAAAATTGTCCCTCAAACTCCTCTCAAAGTCAATGAAGTTTGCTGGAGGAAGGGCAACAAAGAAAAGTGACAGCAGAGCCCCGTGCCAAGGGACCTGAGCACTCCCAAGGGTCCCAGCACCAGCACATCACACAGTGCCCCTGATTTGCCATATTAGAAAGTTGCTGCAAAAGCCCTTCAGGGTCCCCCTCTCTCAACTCACACAACCCTTCCCTATGCTGCAGCACCCACACTTTTCCCCTTGAACATAAAACAATTATACATTTCTGTCAATAAATACCATGCCATAAATTAGAGGGCTTGCTGGCTCTCTGCCTGCCACTAGGGGAGGAAATGGCCCCATAAATATTTGTGCAAGACATCAATAAATTTGAAGTGTTGACTTGAGTACTCAGCTTCCCTATCTGAGACCTGGAGCAGAGTTTCCGGAGTTCATGTATTTCTGTTGCGAGAGGCCGGTACTGGAGGCCAGCGATATCCCCAAGATGCTGAAACTGGAGATGGAAAGAGAAAACCCTTATAAACCCCTTTGCAAGGTCCCTTCATATTACTGATCCAGGTGGAAAAGGTCCTTTCACTTCAGACAGGGAAGGTTTTAGGACGTGTTCCTCTGGGTCATTGCTCTTCTTCGTTTTTATTGAATCTTTTGATTTATCAATTTGTACCAGTCCTTACTACAAAAACACCACTTCGTATGGCTGGACAATTGGACATCCACCTCCAGCAATGATGCTTTAGGCTTTACACAAAATCCAGAGGATGATCAGTCGATGTGATTGTGCTCTATGCCACAGGACACAGGGACACCAGTGTCAGGAGCCCCCCACATGCTTCTGACATCAGTCCAATTTAATCTGGATGAAAAATACTATTTTGAAGTGGCTCTACTTTCACAATGTTTGAATGGCATAAAATCAAACTGTAGAATATTTTGCTGGCATTGCTGTATTATTCCCTGTCTAGGCACATTTAGAAGCTTTGGAACTTCAATACTGACTTCTCCAAGTTTGTAGTCTTTCTTCTAGGAAGAATAACTCCATTCTGTAATGCTCACACACTTACAATAGTGCTGAATGCTCTTCTCCAGATGAACAGTTTTCACTGAGAACAGAAAATGTGATCCAGTCATCACAGTCTTTTCCTTGCTGCTTTGTGCCTGTGGGTGTATGTAGCCCTATGGACTGACCCAGGAGCATGCCCTGGAAAATTGCTCCACTCTACCTTCAGGAGATGATCTAACTGGATTACCGAGTTTTCCACTTCTTGTAAATCAAATATTTGGGAGTCTTGTCTAGAAATGCTCTCTTGCTACTTATGTAAAATATAAGAGTAAGAGGAAAAAAAGAGCCTGAGGTTACAAGGAGAGAGATGAGGGTCAAGAGATTCCCCCAGCTCTGCATAGGAATCTACTATCCCAGGCATAATAATCCATATTATCAGTATATGAGGCCTTAGGTTGTGACAACTAAATAGAAATAGTTGTGAGTAAAGCACATGTGCAAAACGTGGACTGTGGGGTGGAGCAGATATACTAGGAAGGTACTCTCTCTGCCTTGCTTTCTCCAGTGTTCCCAGCTCACTGTCTAACTCAGCTCTCCTGGGAAGAGGTGAGAAGGCTCTAAGAAAAAAAAAAAAATAGAAAAGGAAACTCAAGCTAGCAATTGACAGATTTGTGATATTGCTAAATTCTGTAATTATTACCCAGGCTACTCAGGGTACTCAGGAAACCATTTACAAGGATTAGTTAAAATCTAGCAGTGCAGTGAAAGGGATATTCATCAAGTGACTTGTGTTCCAGGTTTGCTAAAACAATTGCTTTATCTCTTAATTTCCTATGTATTAAGACATGGTTATTGAAACATAGACCTGGAGATGCCACACATGAGCACCCTTTTTCATTGAGGACCACAGGTTAGTAGTGGCACAGCACAGACATCATTCAAGACACCATCCAGGGTGGCCCATGGAGCAGCCTGTTCCCCACAGTGCCACACGGCTGGCCCAGCAGCTTGCACCGGTGCTGCTCCTGGCAGCATCCAGCCACTTCTCCTGCCAACAGAAAATTCCTGTGTAATGGAGGCCTCGGGTACATGCTGGTTCTGTGGTCACAGAATGCCTGGTTCGGCATTTTCCCCAGTCCAGACTGGCATCCCTGGTTTCTGCCCTGGAATTTGCCATTTCACTGCAGCCAGGAGCTCAAGATCATGTTCCCTCTTCCCTGTTGGGACCTGGCTGCAGATTATTCTTTCCGTGTTGTTTTCAACACAAGAAAGAGCACTTTTTTTCTTCCACCCTGCTGCCCATAAAAGAAGAAACCAGGAAGCAGAACAAGAATTTGGGGGTGTCTTTTTGTTATTTTGTGACAGGGCAAGAACAGGCACGAAGCAGTTGGGCTTGTTCCCCAAGTTATGTTTCATGACATGAATGGTTTAGAGGCTGTAGAGCTGCTGGTTGCATAGATGTGTGTTCATCAGTTGGTTTAACAGCTAGGGTTTCACCATCAGGAATCTCATTCTCATCATTTCCCCACCTTCAACAAGAAATTAAAGCTCAACTTCACTAGTCAGTCCTCCTGGCTTTTAAAACATGAATCTTTATGACCTTTGCCTGGATAAACATTACAGCAAATTGGAAAGCTACATTGAAACTACAGCTATAATAAAATCCACTTAGTACCATTACTTAAAAGTAGTTTCAAGGAAGAGAGATGAGTGAGAACTCCTCAGAATCATTTGTCTTAAATCTGCAAACAGCCATCAAGAATCACTAAAGTATTCAGAGAAAATGGCATTTGTTTTGTTTGCTACCACATCTCCTTGTCCTAGTTATCATCCACTACCTTCCTTATACTGGTTTTCTTTCTCTTGTTAAGCATTTTTATTTTGTTATCTTAAGAAAAGCAATGATGAAGAACAGTGAAATTAATTTATAGAGTGAGAACTGCCAACCAAAAGGATTTATGCTGGCAACATTATGCACAAAAGTTATTCTTCAAAGAAAAAAAAAAAAAGCCACGCTGCTTTGGCCATCAGAGAGCAATCATTTGAAAGATAAGCTTTCAGCCAAGCTGATGGGAAAGACTCCCCTTATCAGCTGCTCGTAGGAGATACTGGCACCACACCTGCAGCAGCTTTCTGAACTTCACAACTTGGAGACCAGCACCAGACCACAATAAAAACCAGAAAAGGGCAAGAACAGCCAAATATTATGTCTAACTATCTTGACTCACTAGGGCTCCTATTCTCAATTCACTGTGACCTTTAGAGCAGTGGAGCTGATACTGAGCAAACAATACAGCTCCATCCTCCTAGGGAAGCCCCCGCTCCTGCCCTCTGCCCGTCTCCAAGCAGTTTGCTCAGCGCTGCAGCCACACACACCGCACGGCCCGGCTGGAGGAGCAGGGATGACGCACCAAGTCATTTTGATTTGTGGCGTCTCCCCAAGTAGGATGTGCAAAATAAAGACAGATGGCAATGGATAAACTCCAGCGACTGAGAAGCTGCCATTAGCAATAGTTTTCACACTGTGCAGAGTGCCCTCGAATGAACTTCCCTGTGGCCCAAAGTCCCTAGTGACACACAGAGATCCTGCAGTTCATTTTCAGTGAGAACTTCTGTGCCTTTTTACCATTTTACCATCTTGGTTTGCTTTAAATATATATATATATATATATATATATAATTTCATTCTCCTGATCTTCCTCTCAAAACTCACCATTTTCACATGGTAGTTCCTGCAGCCATCCTCTCCAAGTTAATGGTGGTACCTCAACAAAGCAAGGAGACATTTCACCTTCAGGATCTACATGGGAAATCTCCTTCCAAATCAAGGCTTTGAAACGTCCTGGGAGTGATAATGTTTTCCATGTGTTCTCATCATCAGTCTAATTCCTTATCACTCTTTTCTCCTGGGATTTTTGAACAGTTTCCAAACTGTGTTGAACCTCAGCAGAAGGACCTGCTCATAATCCAGGCACCTTTCTGTCATGCTGTCTTTGTTCTTCATGTTACCTCTGATTTCAGATGCCTGAAATCTGCACCTGACGTGTGTTATTCCATCCAAAATAAATGCACACATTCATGTTTTCTGATGCCTTTTTCCTTATATATAATCAATTGAAATTTGTTTCTGATGGGCTTTTCCAGAAATGAAAATAAGAGGCAAAAACATCCAAAAAGACAAAAGCCATTCTAGGGTAGCATTTTTATAAAACACCTTTGTGGTTTCAGAGCCTACCTCGTATTTTCACAAGTAATTTTTTTCCATCATGAATGGTCAGTTTTGAAGAAGAATCCTACTTCACTTTTATGATTTTGCAATTGCTCCATTCAGCTTTCCAAGCTTGTCAGTTTCCTCTGCCTCCTGCACCCTGCTGCTGTCCCCAGTCAGCCAGAGCCCAGTGAAGAGCTGAGTGTGCATCAGGACTTTACAAGGACTGTTTGCTGGAGGGCTCATGCTGTCAGCAAAGATATATTTTATCTTACAGTATATTGGTTCTTTGTTTGGCAAAGTCCCCACACCATGTGGAAGCACAGGTATATGGCATGAATAGAACTGTGGGATGATTTCATGTAAATTCTCAAAACTGAGCCTTTTATGGAAAAAAAGAAAAAAAAAAGAAAAAAAAAGAAAGAAAATGAATGTTACAATGAGCACAACAACCTTTGTGGGGTTTAATCCGATTGTTATTACTGTGGAAATCCTACACATCTTTTTCGAAGTCCAGCTGAGAATGAACCAAGTCTTCCCAAGTCAGCTCTCCAGTCCACTGGAGGCTCAGAGTTAAAGCCCCCAGTAGTCTTAATAGCAGATTCCCAAGCCACTCTGGTGAAAGCAAAGAATTTTCTCATATGTGCAAACATACCTGATGATTGGCATAATCCCAATGAACACACATTAGGTCACTTAAAATATTCCAGTGTATTGACATTAATTCCACAGCTCAGGCCCAAGATCATGTTCTCATTTGTCTGACTAACAGAGCATTTAAATATTTAGCTCAAATATAGACTTTCGGCTTGTATATGGGGGAGGGGGGGGAAATCCAGGAGACAAAAGTTTTCCTTGTAGCATGCACTGTGCTTATTTCCAAACCTTGGCAGCCATCAGCACGACACAGCAATGGCAAAAGTCTGGCCAAGACAAATCTATAAAATTTGCACTGTATATACACCCTCTCCATGCTTGAAGGTCTAATAAGCCCAGATACTCTCTGCCTCTCCAAACAGCCAAGCTACAGAGGTTTCCCCATGGATTCTAGCAGGGCCAGGAATATGGAGACTTTATTATGTAACAACCCACATTATTTAGTGAGAATCTGGAATATGCTTTATTAGTTGGGCCTTTGTTTGGTCAGGAAATACCTCCAGACAAATGTGATGACACAGGCATTTTTAATTTGCCACTTCACATTCATAGCAAATTAGGTGATTTTACTTGTTATTCCCTCCATTAAAAACGACAGGCTGCAAGGTTAGCAGTTTCCCTCAGAAGCTCTTGATGACATTACAGACACACATTGAAAGCACGAGCACATCAGAACGAATTAAGATCACCTCCTTTGCCTATAATCTGAAACACTCCATGTGGTCTCTCTTAGTATCAGTCCCAAATGCCAACGCTCTGGAACAGCATGTGCAAGTGGTTGGAGGTAAGGGAAGGAGAGGTCAAAGTCTGTGTGCTCTGTATGATCAAATTTGTGGTATAAACCCAACAATTACCAGTGAAGTGGTGAGTGAAAAACAAACGTCCTATCTATTACCCAATTTTGAATGCCAAGGCGATGCCCCCAGGACTCTCAGTCCTCAGTTATTTTTTTGACATATTTGGTAATGTGTCAAGTCTTAATACCTGCTCTCAAATGGAGTTGGGTTTTTCCATTTGTGAGCTCAAAGTGATTTTCATTTCAGAACAGTTCAGACAGAAAAAGACCAGCTAGGTTGCTGCTGAAATATAATTTGAGGGTGTATGCCTCTGTGAATTGGACTTCTGCTTAGAATAAATAGGAAAAATGTAGCAGAAATGATGTTAAGTGCAAAATATTTAATCTTGCCTGAATATCACTGAAGCACCTCAATGCAGACTCAAAGAAAACACTAAAAAAAAAAAAAAAAAAAAGCAATCCTAGCTTTCTGTGAGGATTAGGAAATGAGATGTGGCCAACAGAGAAACATGCACTTTTGGTGGACTTCAGTCCAGATAATATAAAAAGAATTACAGATTATGTAGAGCCGAGTAATAAAAGAGGTAGCCGTGGTAAGTCTGCAACTGCAGAGTTTTTGGCTGGAGGTTTAATGAATGAGGTGGAAGGTCTGCCAAACGGCACTGAACGAGACTGACGCAGCTCCTGGGGTTTGCTTAAAGAGGGGAAGAGTCAGTGGAGGTCTGCAGGCCGGCTACGGTGAGTGGGTGGGAGTTCTGCAGAGGACCTGCTGGTTGATCCATTAGCAGCATGGGACACCTCACAAGCACACCAGTGTCTTCTCAGGAAGCACCATAGTTACGGCTGTTTGTGTAGGCTGGAGGACACTGTGCGATCCCTCCTTGGTTGCACATAGCTATTTTATGGCCAGGCAATGAGGTATGGCTGGGATTTTGAGGAATACCAGGTGTGTGTCGGAGGGACCAATTTCCATGACAGGAAAGGCTCCTGCACTTGGGGCCCCTCAGCCTGGCTAGCTGGGTGGGCCACCGCCTGCCACCAGCATCTCCAGGAGAGCAGGAATGCTCACCTCACTAGTCAACTGAGTCAAGTGCCACCAACGTGCTCCTGTGTGATGGTGCAGGAAATGAAGAGGAGGAGGAGTGTAGAACTCCACATGGAAGTTGTCTCCCAGGGCCATGAGCTGCAGACTTACATCAATTCCCACATCCTAAGTGGGCTCAGAGCCCATGTATGACCTTTATTTCCCCAAACTGCTCTGCAATTAGGCATCTAAAACTGTCAGTGAAACACAGGTTCCAACAGATGAGGAATAATCAGGCTGCTCTCTACACACATGCTCTTGAGAATACTTCCACAGGCAGTTTTGTGTGCATTTCCACACAATGGTTTCACATGCTGTTACCTCAAACACCCCAGCATGCAACTGGGCAGAGGTGAAAAGTTGAAGGGAACCTTTTCCCTTCAGGTCAAGTGAATTTGGACTGTGTTTGTAATCCCCATGCACAGTTTCTAGGTGCTGGACAGTCATTGGCCCTAGCAAGCAAAATGTCCTTTCTGAATTCAATGCAATCCCAAAGAGATAATCCCACAATGAAAGTATCATCTCACTAGCAAGGCACAATTCCTTGGAAGTCACCTCAGCAGATAAGACACTGGCAGTTTTCAGATGCTTGTCTTGAGCTCTCAGAGGTGCACAGTCTGCAGGTCAGCAAGGTGTGAGCAGGGCAGCAAGCACTCGCTCCTCTCCCTTCTGTCAGATGAGGCTAAAATGCAGGAAAGCCCATTCTTGCATTTTTTTCCCAGCTTCAGATGAGTAACTTTTATTTTTAAAGCAAGAAGTGCCAAATGTATTTTCAGACATACCTGGCCCTGCTGTCACCAGCCCTCACCCTCTTGCCACCTCCACTCTGCTCAGCTGTGTGGTAAGCACTCTCTGTTGACTTTGTCTGCCCTGCAGTGTTTTAAGCCTATGTGTAATTACTGAGAAACCCTCTCTAACTAAGAGTCAGAGGAGACTCTTTCTTTGTGTTTCTTTTTGCTCAGAAGGGGCTGAAGCAGCAATCTTGACTTAAAGGCTGCCTCTGATTGGAAAATAAACAACTATAAAGTACAATAAATCCCATTGAAGAGTCCAGTCAAAACATCCCAATGAACAGCTAATGCTCTACTAACCAAATCCAGATGTCACTGCCTTGTCTGGCACTAATTGGTTGACTGGAGAGTAAGTAACTGTGTAACCTGAAGGAAATCTCTACTTCTTGCACTTGGGATGAGTTTCTAAGGCAGAAAATGCCTTGGGTTTGTTGTATTTCTTAATTTCCCAACTACAGAGATGTTGAAGGCACCTGCACTCATTAGGATCTCTGCTAACAACTTCCCAGTGTCAGGACACTAATCTATTTTAGGCTCCTTAAGGCACCTCACAAAAAGTGCCTCAAAAGCATGAAGCTGCCTTCCTCATTCTCAAACATTCTGGGTTTATTTGTTTAACCAAAGGACATGTCCTAGCAGATTGCAGCTAAGTTCTTAGATAAAGGTAGTTGCAAATTCCAGCTGGAAGTGTTTGAAACACCAAAGAAAACTTTGCTTTCAGAAGAAAACAATTGCTTTCAGAAGACTGGAGATGAGTTTGCAAACAGAAAGTAGATTTAAAAAATAAGATTAGCCTGGTGCACCCTAATTCATACAGCCTGAAATTCCACTCCTGCCTGCACAACTCTAAACTCCACATTGGCAGAGGACACAAAAAATGGTTAACAAGGATTTTCCAATGATTCCTACTTCCAATGAATGAGGGCAGTGGATCTGGTATTCCTTGACTTCAGCAAGGCTTTTGATACTGTCTCCCATGGAATCCTCACAGCCAAGCTTAAGAAGTGTGGATTG
>JAOEGS010018358.1:14878-25487 GCA_025447755.1 Corythornis vintsioides | reverse complement strand
GATCCTGCTCAGGCAGGGGGTTGGACTAGATGATCTTCTAGGTCCCTTCCAACCCCTAATATCTATGAATCTATGAAAAGGAGATCGTGTGCCAGTTCTCAGCAGTGCATCTCCCTGACTTTCAGCTTTGGACTCATCAGTGTAATGCACATACACTGGGAAAGTGGGAAGCTCGTAGCCATCTTTAGGAAATGGTCTTCTCTGCTCTCCAGGTGGCAGAACGCTGCTGTACTAAAGGTGAAAATGTTTGATATCCCAGCTGCACTTGCTCTCTGCAGCAAAGTGGACTCCCACTCCTTTACTCCCACTTGCTTGAGGCCACATAGCCTTGCAGTGCACACACTGCAGGCCGGTTAGTGCTTGCAAAGGGAGGTGGAGAGAGAGCTGCAAGAGGGCAGGGAGAGAGAGAGACCTAGTGTCTCGCAGCCCTGAACTCTGGCAGAATGGCCAGCTCTGTGCCAAAGTGGGAAAGGCACATGCTGCACGGCCTCCAGGCTCACTGGGGATGTCTTTGCAGCCTCTTGAGCGGGCCCTGGGCCGGCTCACGTGGTCACATTGATCTGTTAGCACTGAGTGAAGCGGGGAGCAGAGCTCCAGTGGGGTGAGAGGATGCTCTGTCTCTCCAGGTGTCAGAGGCCAGCTAACCTGGTGGGCACAGCCAGTCAGGCTGCCTTTGGGCTGCCCACAATGCTCTGCATGTCTTCTGTGGTGTGCCTGTGACACTGCCACGCACGGGAAGAGCCAGAGGCTAGGAGAGGAGGCTCTGCTCACGGCTGCACTTGAGGGCAGCCACCAATGGCTACAGTCCTACAGTCCCCAGGGAGGGGAACAAGGCAGGTCAGACCTTGCAGACTCATGTTTTCCCATAGGTTCTGGCAGTGACATCTCAGTTTGCATTCAGCTTCAAGATTTTAGGCTGTCCTGGCGAGGAGAATGCTAGAAGCACATTTAAAAGCTGATTATAGTGAAATTGAAGCTTGCTGTAGTCTCAGTTAAGCTGTCTGGAGTATTTAAAGTTGTGCTCTGGCTGATAAACACAGTGCAACACTGGCTGTCCAGCACTTGATGCGCTTATGTGCTCCACAGGAGAGACTCTGGAATCTGCTAGCCCTTTTCCTTGTTTGGGTTCTTTGTTCTTCTGCCTGCAGTTTTATTGAGCTCCACACAGTGTGGCCAATACAACATTCATAGGCAGAGGAACCTGTACAGGACAGCCAGGAGTCAAGGGGAACAGAGAGAAGGAAAAGTCATTACCATCCTTTTGAGGTAAAAGAGAGAAGGATCTCTGGTACCTCACTTTTCTAGTGTGAGACAAGATTTGGCTCTAGTTAATCCCCACTGTGTGGCTGTCAATGCTGCCCCAGCTATAATGGAAAAGATCTTGCCTTCTCTCCTGCAATAAAGAGGCATGCCTGCTCCCAGTTCAGTGAAGCTTCTTTTTTGATTTCTGGAGTCAGAAGGGAATGAGGGGAACAAAAGGCAGTTTGCTGCATCATGTGCCATGTGTGGCCTAACTATTGAAAACCAGCATCACCAGAACCTCCTTTTGTAACTGTTCACAGCTGCAGAGGCAAGCAACCCCGTCTATTACTTCTAATACCCAACAGACCTACCCAAATCTGCACGTGGTTCAAAGTAACCTTATTGCTCATATTGGCAGGAAAGATGTTGTGGAATGTTTCCTTTTATGCTTTGTCAATAAAAATGTGTGTATATTTATATACATAGTTATGGTGCTGCCCAATAAACAGCGTGCATTTTTTCAAAGTGAAGGTTTTCAAGGTATAGAACAAAATCTAAATCTCTTTTAGAGCTTGTATTGATAAGCCACTTAGTGCTGAAAAAAATATGGAGTGATATCCCACTTACAGGTGATAGTAAGGAGATTATAATGTTTCTGAATTTATAGACCCTACCAAATTCCCACCCCACAACCTTGAGGCCATATGTATTTAACTTGGCTTACTTAAATGGAATTACACAGGGCTCCAATTTGCTACATTACTTCCTTTAAAAAGCCTGAAATGCTCACACACTTTTTTTTTTTCTTCTTTCTAAGTGAGAAACGGTTTTACTCTTGTGGATTTTGAAGGCCTTTTATGAAATTGATGATATAGGAGAAAAGATTATTGTTATAAAGCCAGGGTCCCTTGTGCTGCTCTGGTTTTGATTAGTCTGTGTGCTTTGAGACAGAATTCATGGTGAGTGACTTGTTTAAATGCTACTTAGTTTTTAATATTTCATTTGTTGCCTTTAGAGAAAGTGAAATGTCCATAGGAACTACCATTAACATCCTTTACTGTGTTCCCAGAGGTTGCTTTCTATAAAAGAGGTTATTGATTGTGACTCTTTGGAAGAGAATTGGCCAAAAATAATCCTTCTTGGTAGGATTTCTTCTTGAGATAGGACCTGAGAGGGGTCAGTTTAACAAAAATAGCAAACACAGTTACAAACAAAACAAAATTTATTTCAATATCATGAAGGAATTTCATGGACTTTGCTGGTTCTAATAATACATCACCTTGCTGTGCAAAGTCTGCTTCCCCACTGCAGGGCAGTAGAGGAAAAGCTGTTTTTTTCATACAAGGAACCTTTCACATCAGCAAACAGACAATATTACTTTCCTTAAGAACTGAATTAGTGTTTTCGTGGGTTAATGCAGGAAAGAGTGAAATTAGAGTTCTGTAACTAAGGATGAGGGCCACTTTCATGAATCACAAACTGTGGCAGACTGGAAGGATTGGCCTGTGAAGCAGAGGCACAACACTGAGAGCATTACATTCATTTTTGTATGTCACTGCATCTACACCAGAGATTGTCTTCCGGGATCTGTTCAATGTAGACAGAGTTCTTCCTTCAAAAAAAAAAAACCAAAAAAAACACCACACTAAAAATAGTGGCAAGTATGAGAGGGTTTTTTCCTTTGAAGGACACAGAGAACTGAGAGAATGGTGAAAAATCCCTTGACGTAAAAGGAGACACAGCTGCCTAATTTCTTAACATGATGCACACCTCTGAAACAGCAAAATCAGGAGACACTGTGGGATTAAAACCCTCAACTCTGGGTCCAAGAGGCAGCTGGTCCTGAGCTGGGTTAGCACCATTATAATGATTTCCCAAAGCTTATAAATACTACCTCAGATCTTACCCTCTCTCCCTCCATTCTTTTGAAATACCTGCAATAGATAGCACAGGAAAAGCCCCGCCGGTCATAAGCTATTTTAAGCTCTTTGTGACACCCACAGTGAGGGAGAGAGGAGGAAATCCAGGGAAATGCGGAGGAGTGTTTTCCTCAACTTCAGTTTATGTAGCTTCTGTGAGAATAAAACACTTCTGAGAAGAACAGACAGCTCAAAATATCATTCCAGAGCCCTGGACAGGGTTTGGTTTCTGCAGCTGACTCCACAGTCCTGTTTATAGGTGAACTTGGGCACCACCAGAGCTGTGCTGTAGTAACCACTGCTTCTCAGAGCAGATTACAGAAAGGTGGTAATAACAGTCACGAGTCATTGATTATAGGCTTTGAACTTCAGAGTTTGCAAGGATTATCCTTCCACTGCAAAAGACTCTGAATTCAAATGTGCCACGTCAGTTCCTCATAGTGTCCTCCCCATGCAATGACTGGTTTACAGGAGTTCCCAGAGCTGTATGAATTCAGAGAGCTTGAGAGGTAAGATGTGTAGCATCTTCTTCATAAGCCAGAATTTATTACTAGGACTGTATACCATTAACTTAGTTTATTGCAGTCCCACCTATTGCAGGTTAAGCTAAAGCAGAATTTTTAATTTAAAAACTTTTTTCTGGGCATTTGTGTTTTTAGGTAAGTGTCTGTGCAGTGAACATCACTGAATAGTTACCATTAAAAAAAAACCAACAAAGTAATTCCCACAGATCTAGTAAGTACAGACATTTCCAAACCCTGGCCTGCAGACAGTTTTTTTTTAAGGTAAATGTTTGCCTTTCATTTGCATCGAGTTTGGCTAATGTTTCCTCTCCCTTTGCATCTAAGCACAACAGGGGGAAGCAGATGCTGTGCACGTATCCAAGGTCTTTTTATTCCAGGCACACCAAACTAAAAAAAAATCTTTAATGTTAAAAGGACAGCTCACTTCTAGCAAAGTCTTGAGCATGCCATCATGTCTCTGTTCTTCCTTAGGAAGTATTTGCTTCACCTGCCCTCACATAATAAATTTTTGTTTCATGAAATCTTGGATCTTACTTCTTTCAGATTCTTTTCTATTTTCCTCACTCACTCCTTCAATAACTCACAGTGCTTTTCCTACAAGGTCAGTTTGTTCATTTTGGGTAAATAACATTCAGATATTCTGTCCCCAAAGTTCTGTCCTGTTTAACCTTTCTTCTCCACATGACAATTTCCTTCTTTTCAGCTCTAAGTTACTCCCTGAAGCTTCTGAAAAACTCTCTTGCAAAGAGAAAAAGGAACAGTTTGTTCACCAATTCTGGATTGGGGTGGACAGGAGGTAAGGGGTTTAGATTGTAGCACCAGAGGCTTCTTCCCATACTCAGTAAGAGGTCAGAACAGCAAGCATTACAGTAGACTACTTAGGGAGGTAGGTCTTAAAGAAAAAAACCCATCAGAAATGTTTGTCATTTTGCCTCTCGTTCCAAGTGTAGATCTCTTGTGGTCTTTTCTTTATCCCTATTTTCTGTAAATCCATACTTCATCCAGAATTTATTCTCAGCTTCTTCTCCTCTGCTATAACTTCTTTTTTCCTAGCTTTACCCCAATACCTTGTTGACTGTTCAGTGTGTATTTGTGGCATAGTGACTGTACCCATATAGATATATGGATTTATTATTAGAAATCCTTGTACAGCACTAGTACTTGAGATACAAAGCAAATATTTGGGTTTGTACTTTGAGGACAGAAATGTTTCAAATGCTTTTCTCACCCTGAGGCCAAATAAGTTTGTGCTTTGATTTAAGCATTCGTTCTGGTCTGTATTTAAGCCACCATAGAGTAAAGCACCACACAAATAGGGCTCTCAGAAATGCTCATTGTGCATCCACCCTCTGGCTTCTATTTGATCACAAGTGATGAAGGATTGAAATTTAATAACAGATAAGCTGCAAAGCTGTCCCAGAGAGTTAGTACTGTCACCTGGGACTGGAGTGTCTGGTAAAGGACTTTTGCTCATCATGTTTCTCTAAGGTGTGGAAAGGCTACTTCACTCTAAAGAAATCAAGAAGCAGCATAAATAAGCTCCATAGGGAGCCTCCTCCAGACCTTCACAGCCAAGACAAATTGCTATAAAGAGTGGCAGACTCACAGGATCACAGAAACACAGAATGGTAGCAGTTGGAAGGGACCTCTGGAGGTCATATAGTCCAACCCCCCAGCTAAAGCAAGTTCACCTAAAGCAGGTTGCACAGGAGTATGTCTCGGTGGGTTTTGAATGTCTCCAGACATGGGGACTCCACATCTTCTCAGGACAGCTTGTTCCAGTGCTCCATCACCCTCACAGTAAGTAATATTTAGGTTGAAATTCCTGGGTTCCAGTTTGTGCCCATTCCCCTTGTCCTATGTCTGGACCCCACTGAAAAGAGACTGGCCCAGTCCTCTTGATGCCCACCCTTCAGATATTTATAAACATTTATAAGATCCCATCTCAGTCTTCTCCAGACTAAACAGCCCCAAGTCTCTCAACCTTTCCTTGTAAGAGAGATGTTCCAGTCCCCTAATCATCTTTGTAGCACTCTGTTGGATTCTCTCCAGTACTTCCTTGTCTCATGAACTGGGGAGACCATAATTGGACACATTACTCCACATGTGGTCTCACTAGGGCAAAAGAGAGGCAGAGGAAAACCTCCCTCACCCTGCTGGACACACTCTTCTAAATGCACCCCAGGATACCACAGGTCCTTCTCCATGGAGCTGCTTTTCAGCAGCTCAACCCCTAACCTGTACTGGTGCATGGTGCTATTCTCCCCTAGGTACAGGACTCTACACTTGCCCTTGTTGAACATCACTGGGTTCCCCTCTGCACAACTCTTCAACCTGTCCAAGTCTGGCAGCAGAGCCTGCTGCTGTGTCAGCCACTCCTCCCAGTTTTGTATCAGCAGAAAACTTGCTGAGGGTGCTCTCTGTCCCTCTGTCTGGGTCACTGGTGAGTATGCTGAACAAGACTGGATGCAGTACTGACTGCTGAGGAACTCCACTAGCTACAGACATCCAACTAGGGTCTGTGATGCTGATAACAACCTTCTGAGGTCCATCATCCATCCAGCTCTCAATCCACCTCACCATCCATTAATATAAACCACACTTCCAAGCACTTAATCCTGTTTATGAGGATGTTATGAGAAGCAGTGTCAAAAGCCTTGCTCAAGTGAAGATGGATAACATCTGCTGTTCCCCTCTAATCTACCCAGCCAGTCACACCATCATCCTTTTGGATGGTGTTTTTTCCCTTTGGGAAAAAGAAGTTTTTTTCCAGCCAAGTGGATCCCATCAAACAGCAGCATGATTGGCCATTCCACTGAGTGGTCCTTCAAACCTGAAAAGTGAGAAGATTGTTTTTTTGTGCACAGTCCAACTGCCTTTCTTGAGGATCTCTGGAGCAATGAATATGGCCTACAGCCCATGAGATACTCTGCTGTTTATTGGCATTAAAGACTTCTCAGTGACTTCTGCTGTGATGTCAAGTGAGTATTGTATTTTCAAAACCCTTTGCAAATGTACCTCCCCATTCCTGAGATGGTAGCCTTGTCTCATGACTATAAAAGTGTGTGTGTCACAACTGAAGTGGTTCATAGGTCATTTATCTATCACCAGCAACTGTGTGACTGAGTCTCTTCCCGCATCACAACATGGCCATTTGTAAAACACATAATATTTAGTTACATCAGAGAATGGTTTTATGGGGCTGATAAAATGTCTGCAAGCTGAGCAGAATCTTTAAAACGAGGGATTGCTCTTCTCTTGATTAAGCTGTGTATCAGCAATTATTCCTGTTCTTTACCTAGAAAAAGCTATCACTTCTGCACCATAGTTGTCAAAGCTTCAGTGTAAATGCAAGGCTGAGAGATTTTCTCTCTCCTTCCATGGCGAATGGAGTAATAGAAGCATGACTATATACCTGGCATTCAGTCTCACCATAGTCAGATTGCCATCTAATTTTGAGAAAAGCAGATTTAGTTTCATGAGATGGAGTGCTCTCTGGCACATGCCATCTTCCCCAGTTGTTGCTGACTGCTCGCTCACAAATGCACTTCAGTCATCATGTGTGACTAGGTTTTTTTGTAAGTGATCAGGAGACAAAGCAGAGGAGGAAAGGTTTGCTTCATTGGAAGGACATAGCTCAAAAGTGACCAAATCTTTCTCTCCCCTTCCCCTGAAAAGACTGATTTAACTTTTTAAGTTTAAATTAGTACTTGACCTGATGATGTCATTCTTTGCCCTTGTCAGTGAGAGCTGAGAATTTGCATGTCAGTAACCATGTCAGTCTTTACAGGTGTAAAGACAATGGGAAGGCACAGATGATAACACCTTGCTTGACCAGTACCACTTTTCAGTCTTTATATATATGCTTCATGAACTGTCATTTTGCAGTTTTCTTTACACGTCTGTGCTTGTAGCCATACTTTTGGTCGATGGTGTATAATTCTGTTTCTCTTCTTTTCTTCTTGATGTCCTGCAGCAATTCTAATGTGTACAGGTACCATGGTTTGGAGGTTACATGTGCTGCCCATTAAACTTTGGGATCACACAGTCTGTCCTATACTAAAAGATCAATTTGGAAGGTAACTGGCCAACAGATTAGTTGCTAAACAGCATTCAAAAGCTGTTTCACACCATTTTATGTCAGTGTTAAAATAGTCAAGTACCAATTGCTGTGGCTTTTATTAGCCTCAGTCATTTATTTCAGTGCATTACCCAGTCTTCTAATGCTGACAACCCAGAGGTTCTGAATGTAAAGACGTCACTGCAGTCTCAGATACCAGCAAATATTTCATTTATAGCATGTGTCTCAGAAGAGTTTCCTTTCTTCCCTACAATTATTTGAAGGCTGTAAGACAGTTCCAACACCCACGGTAAATTTGATTTAAATCATCAAGGAGGAAATCTTGGTTTAAATAATACTTTTAATATCATTTTGCAGTTGTAAGTTATGCTGGTTATTTTTTTAAAGAAGAGTTAGCTTTCATGGGTTGATAACCAATAGAACACTTTAATTTATAACAAGAGATAGTACTCGGTGAGGTCTTTCTTCTTGTTAACCAAAATTTATTATCTATGAACATTTATTTATATGATCATTTAAGACTCTCTTTATCAGATTCTTAATTTTATAATATTTTGTAATTGGAAAATGAAGGATGGTTTATTTATTCCCAGATTTTTAAATTGTTTTTATGAATCTATGTTTGAATGAAAACTAGAATTCAATCAAAATTTCCCGAAATAATATTCTCTTTGTTATTTAAATAAACTACCTTAAGTGATATCTCAAAAGAAAACAAACAAACAAACAAACAAAGGCATGCTTTTCTAAGTTTAAAAGTAACTAACTGGTTTGTTTATCATTAATTAAGTTATCAGTCACTGAAGTCTTGGACAAGAAACTGCAGAATTCATTGCACCCTTTTTTCATCATAGATTGGAGAAAGAAAACCAAGTCATCCCCTTTTTGTCATCCCTCTTTTTTTCAACTTATCTATGTTTTCTGAACTTGAAAGGAATTTGTTGAATAAAACTGTTATTATAAAAAACATGTGAGCCATAGCATGCCCTACAGGAGCATAGTATTAACTAGTGTGGCAGAATTCTGCATCATGCAGCAGGGGAAGATGCTGTTCTTCTACTACCATTGCTCTGCAATTCAGCTTTGAACAAGGTGTCTCAATCTCCTTGGCCTTTTTGAGACTCCAGTTGTGGGACACATGCACAGCATGTCCAGAAAGGAGAAACAAGAACTAATTTTGAGGGCACTCCACTGTAAAGCTTGTTGTTACACTTCAGTGTGGTCGTCTCTGTGGTCCTTGGCCAGCTCTTAGAGCACTGACCATCATACTCCTCGTGGCTCATAAGCTTGTCTTTCAAAACAGAAGAATTTACTTCATTGCTATACGTGCATTTTGGACAGACAAGCACTTTTTCATCAGAGATCTAGAGAAATATTTCTTGATTGGCAGATGCAGCATAGGAACACAACTGAACACAGCGTGTTCCTGCTATGTCCTATCATGCCAGGAATTCCCTGGGCTGAGAAATATCTGCCTCCAACAGGCACAGCATCTACCATCATCCCTGCTCAAGTTCTTATTTTCTCTGTATGACAGCATAAAGGAGGGCATGGAGGTCACAGCAGCAAATAGCAGTTGAGGCATAGGGCATTTCCCAGGGAATTAATGGCTGGCTGGGGTTAATGGCCCTCTAGTTTGCTTTGGGCCATCAACTCTTCCAGCTACATATTAATCCCTAGGAAATGCCCTGTGACTCAGTTGTTATTGCTTAATGGTTAATATGAATCAACAATATTCTTCATCTGCTTTAGGTATTTAAGACAAGAATGGGAGGTAATAAATGTGCTTTTATTATGAAAATCTGCTGTATTTGCATCCAGAAACCTTTAGCTCTCCCTCTTAACATTGATCAAATGTACCAAAAAAGGATTCTTCATCAGTAAAGTGATGTCAGAGGCTAGTGAGATACAGAGAAAATGGCTCACCTCATCACTTCAAGGTCTTTTATCTTTAGCTTTTCCACTCCCAGCAGCCTATGGCTCACCTCTTCACTCCAAGGTCCTTTTTCTTTAGCTTTTCCACTTGCAGCAGCCTATTTGTAGGTTGTTTTATACTTTCACCTGAGTGGATTTTAGAACATGGACAGTTCTTCATGTTAACTAGTAGGAAGTCACTTATCAGGTAGCTGAGTATTATGTTCTAGAGAGGAGCTGCTGAGCAAGAATCCCACTTACACCATCTGTCTGCTTTGCTATTTGATGGGCCCAGAAGTATCTACAATATTAGCAGAAAACTCCTTCCATACAAAATCAGAAGGAAGATGAGGAGTGATGTGCCTCTCTGAACAAGTGTCTTTGATGCAAGAAAGGAAATTATCTGAATAGATATAATCAAGACTCTTGAGTTGTTTGCAGAGCAGGTAATGTATAGGTAGAAGAAAAAGGCATGATACATCTTCATTGGGAAAAACACTTTCTATTTTGGCTCTTCACTTGTCCTTTATTTATCACAATTTTGAGTTGTGCATTGCAGGTAATAGACAAAACACACCCTGAGCTCCTCAGTAAAATGCAGTCTCTTCTGCCTGGGGTAAGCTGAATTCAAAACCTTTTCTGTGCATATTCTAATTTTGGCATACACAGATTCTGCATATAACTTAACATGATATGAAATTCCATAAACTTGCTACAGAAGAGCTCTGATTTTATACGAGCCACACACACAGCAAAAATAATAATAATTTTTTTAATCCCCATCACTCGTAAATAAGGTTATAGGTTTTAGCTGCATCTGTACTCATTCATAGATTCATAGATTCATAGATATGAGGGGTTGGAAGGGAGCTAGAAGATCATCTAGTCCAACCCCCCTGCCTGAGCAGGATCACCTAGACCAAGTCACC
>JAOEGS010018358.1:0-11262 GCA_025447755.1 Corythornis vintsioides | reverse complement strand
GAGCAGGAGACTCCACAACCTCCCTGGGCAGCCTGTTCCAGAGCTCTGGCACCCTCACTGAGAAAAAATTCTTTCTCTTTGTGTTAAATGGCCACATGACCTGCAGATATTCACTTTTCTGTCCTTCTGCCTTTTTAGAGAAGTACCATTGCAGGATTGAGAAATACAGATGCCAGCTGACCGTGCAGCATACACCTCTACCATGCATCAAAACACTGTGCTCATGTTGGGACCTTATGTGAAAAAGAGAAGCAGAATGAACAGGAGACAGTTGGAGCTACAACACTCTACACTGCTGAAAAAAAGGGGCATTTACACAAGAGCTTAGATATGGGCTTGATCTTTTAAGTTCTGGTCCCATTTGCTTTCTTCAAAATCTTGGCCAGGAGATGTGATTCTCAGCAAGGCACAGATTCTTTCTGCAGTGAGCTGGGGTGTGTGAGACTGCCTGCCAAAGCCATTGAAGGATGAAAAAAAAACCCCTGTGATTCTGGAAGCAATTTATTTACAAAATAATTTTCCATTGAAGGTGGGGGTGGGGTTATTTTAAGGTCAGGAGCAGATGTGTATGGAAAGCTAATTGTAAATGTGATAAGGGAAGAGAGGCACAGGGTCCTTCAAACAGAAGCAGCAATCCTGAACAGGAGGCAATACTGACTTCAGCAGTGTCTTAATATTATGTATAATTTTTTTCCCCCCTTAACTTCTACCTCTTCTCTCATGCTGAGCAATGAGTAAGAACTGTTTGCTAATATCAGTGGACAGGAGCCCATAAACAATTTTGTTTGATAGGCTAAACCAGAATGAGGAGAACATCATGTAGATGTCTCACAGCCAGTTACAGTTTGCCCTTCCTATCTGTGAATAAGGAGCATACCTCAGGCCCATGCTTCCTCTGGAAGGTTACACCAAGACCTGGCACATGGACTGTACAGTTTTACCTGCCTGTAAACTCATGCAGGTTTGTTCTTTATAACAGTGTTAATTCCACTTGGCCAGATTCTCTGCTGGAGCCAGTCAATACATCTATTGCTTTCATCATCTGCACTGCCTCTGACAGCCTGGAATGATCCGTTCTTTACAGCTAAAAAAATTCTTTCTTAGAAGTCCTGAAATCTGGAAACTTCCTACTTTTGATTTTAATTGGATTGGCCTCTATTTAAAAGAAAACCAGTTTTCAGTCTCTATAAATTGAACCTGCTTTTTATTCAACTAGTTTTTCACTGGTTTTATCCTTGTGAATCTCCTTTAAGATTAGTCCAAACTTCTACTGATAGAAGAATGAGAAGATACAGGACGATTAAGTGCATTTAGATCCAAAAAGAGTCTATCCATGTAGATGCAAATACATCTGAGCACAGTGGGTACAAGGACAGGAATGGAGGGAAGGGGGATGGGGCAGATGAGAGCAAGCTGAGTGGCAGCTATGAGCGGGGCTATTCTGTGTAGAAAAGAGCAGGAGTGCTGCAGCACCCATGGCTCCTCTTTTCCCAGTTGATATGGCCTCACCTTTCCTAGCTCCCACATCACTGAGTCTATGAGCAGACACCATCTTCTGGATCCGGTTGTGGCAGTGAGCAAATACTCCTTAGCACCTTGCTTATAGACTTTAAATTGCTTCTTGACAGGTCTGTCAGGAAAACAGCTTACATAAACCTCCCCCAGTTTACTTTAGGCAAAATAAGGAAGCAGCTCAGCCTATTTATACCTGACCTTTCCTGCTGTGTGATAGAAAGGGGCTGTTTTTCATGGGCCACTCTTTCAGTACATCTGGAAGGACTACACTCTGGTGGTGAGGCAAACCAGAGCATAAGGATGCTTCCCAGAGACTTTACTACATGCAAGAGAGACTGGCTAGTTGTCACTGTAGATGGCCTTTATGCTATCTAAAATGCTGCCTTTATGCCTAAACAGCTATAACATCCAGATAAGTTTCAGAACATTCTTTCCACGGGTAACTAACTAGTGTAACTGGTTTTGTCCTGCTAAGTTGACCTCTTTAAATGGCACTGCAGGAGAGCTGTTGATTTTTATTTATTTGCTCCCCTGTTTTGGTTTGGTTTGGTTTGGTTTGATTTTGGTCAGGAGTTATTGCTGCTGCTCATCCTAATCTCCTGAGCAGATTCTAATCTTCTCTGTGACAGCAGCTCCTTTTGTGTCCTAGGCATTTACTTTTGAATTCTTTCAATTTAATGCTGGTGAGAAGCAGGAGGAATAGCCCTATGATTCTTTAACCTGGCCTGGCCAGGGAAAGTGCAAATTCCCTTGGTCTTTCTCAGAAGCACATATGAGGCAGCACTGAAGTTGTTTCCTTTTCTGGAAGCCCAGCTAGGGTAATTAATTCTCCTATAAGGTCTATGCTGTGCCTGCTGCCAGACTGACTGGATTCAGAGGCCACCAGACAGTCGGGATGTGCTGTCTGCTGACTCCATTGGCTTGAACCAGGAACCATACCCTACTTGTCCAGTACAAGCTGCTCATTTTCGCCTCATCTGGCTTTCAAAGGGCTGAAAGGTTTCATGTTTTCAAACCTTTACATGTTAGGATGATGTCCCTTCCTCAGCATTCTTACATCTCCCTGGTTTTGAGTTAGCCAGTATCCTCAGCCTGTAATTTGTTTTATTCAGAGATTCTAAAATCAATTGCACAAAATGGAAGTATTGGGGGGGGGGGGTGGGGGTGGATTTTGTGGGTTTAGGGAGTTTCTTTTGTCCCAAATAAACAGTAATACTTAACATGTGCAAAATGCTTTTCACCTTTCTATCAAACTCATTTAACTAATTAATCCTTGCTATATCCCTAGGAGGAAAGTAAACACTATCTCACTTTCACACATGGGGAAACTAAGGCAGAAAGGTGAAGTCAATTGCTCAAGGCCAGCGAAAGATTTAGTGCTGTAGTCAGGTTTATAAACACAGGAGTTTTCTGCCTCCTGGTTCTGCATGCAGGCAATTAGACCAAGTTTGCAATAGATATAACAGGCTACAAGTTGCATCCTTTCCCTTGAAGCAATAGCATTGCTTTGGGGTCTGCAGAGAGGCTGAGAACCAGAGAAAGGTGGGACAGAGGCAAGCACTGTCCTGGCTTCAGCCCCAGCCCTTCCTAACTGTGCTTCAGCACTGCCCCAGGGGTAATACAAGGAGCATAACATGTACAGCAAGTGGAGCTACAGAATGTAGCAAGAGATGAAAGAAGTTTTGCAGCCTCTGTAGCAAACCAGGCACCACAATTTGGAAGCACTGTGTGAGACACGAGTGCTGCATCTCCTGAAAAAGAGTCCCCATACAAGGGAAATACCATGTGCTATGCCTGTCATCCGGGTGAATGAATAAGAATATTCCTCTGACTGTCTTGCAGGTTTTCCAACTCAGGAGAGGGTGTGAGCAACTTTTCTGATAAATATTTTGTGCTGGTACTGTGTGCATTCTCAGCAAAATAGTTCCACTTGTTCCAGAATGACATTGAGTGAACAAGTAGATTTATCAAGGTACTAGAGCAGACAGATGCTGCTTTCAATTACAATGGTGCAAACAGAGGAGCTCCTTCAAATTCAGAGGAGCTGCTTGAGCTTTCTGCTGCTTATCTGAGCACTGGACTGGCTAACAATGTCTGCCTCTGGACCAGCTGAGAGAGGAAAAAATGAGAGTATCTGTGCAGAGAATAGCAAGGAAACTTAGCAATGCTATGTCATCAGCTAGCACTATCAGAGGCATTGCTCTAGGAAAGCTTGCACTGACACTTGAATCTTGCTGTTAATAATCAGCATTCCTGCTTTTTCTGAGGAGGATTAATTCTGAGGAATTAACACTGCCTCTCCAAACTCACCAAATGTTTCTTCTAGTTAGGGGATCCATGCTTTAAAACAAAACAAAAAGAGCACCAAAAACATGTCAAGTGAGTGCCAGTAATTTTTATTTCTGCACTGAAACAAATTGTGCCAAGCATTTTGTGAGAGAAGGACAAGAGAGGACAATCCATCAGTGCTGAGCACATCAACGTATTAAAAATAAAAAAAAAATGCAAGTATTGGGGAAAGCTTTTAATTTTAATGATACAAGTGCCCACAAGCACGACAATAATTAAAGGTCTGCCAGCATGGCTATTATACATTCTGGTTTACTGCATTTAATATCTCAGCTGCTTCAAATCACATCAGCCTGATGGTTGGCAAGCATGTTTCCACTCTGGATGCAAATCAAACTTTCACACACCGTTCTGAAGCCTCACTTGAAAGGTAGGACTTTTTAGCATCAGGACAGGACAGGCTGTCCTCAGTCCTTGAGTTCTGTGACTCTGGTACACTTCTGCTGCCCGAGAGAGAGGGGAATACATTTTCTCCTTAGAGTTATACTGAAGTGATATTGTACTCAACTTCAGGGCAATTTTTCCAGTTCTCAAAACTTTTCTTCTCCCCTGGCAGGCGTACTGGTGTACTGGTTGGGATGTTCCCTCCCTTTTGGGACATAATTAGGATAAGTATTGGGAAATAGTAACCCTCCTGTCCAGCCCTTGGCTGGTGGCTGACAGGACACACGGGGCTATACTGCATTCAGCTTGCAGTTGGTGGCCTTATTGCTAGAATGCAGCCATCTCTGATGGGGTTGGTGGGCAACCAAGTTTTTTTCCTTCATCTTCTGGTATTTCCATGATGCACCTATTCCTGTAGAGCCACAAGGACTGCCTCATGAAGCACAGTCTGGAGAAGCACTGATACAGAACCAAAGTGGATGGAAACAGATTCTTACTTTTGTGAATTTTAATTTACAACACTCCCAAAACATGCCAACGACTATTTTCATTTTAGTGAAGAGGGAAAAAAAAAAAAAAAAAGAGAATAACAAACAATTTAACTTGCATCACCATTAATACATTATTTACGCGTCTTCCACTCGCCTTCACTCTGCTGCCAACTTCCTCGTTTTGCCCATAACCTGAGGAGGGCAGGAGCTGTCTCTCACAGGGTGTTTATGCAGATCTGAGTACAATGGGGCCTTGATCCTCCCTGGGTCTTTCTGAGCTACTGCAGTACAGCTAAAGAGGAGGTTTTAGGTGGAGATGGCTTCTAGCTTCACTTGTAAGAGATTGAAAGTGCCCTGGAGGTCAGGGGAGAGGTGACACATCCCATGACCTGAGGAACATTAAGGATTCAAACAATTATCTGGCTGGAGGTTGTCAGGGAGAGTGCTGGATCTGAGGCCACCAAGTAAAAGTGTGAGCATATTAGGATTAAAAGGTGCAGAGATCAAGAGAGTGGAAAGTCCATGAGGGAGAGTGGGAGGTAAATGAAGGATACAGACAGATATAAAGATCTTTTTTTTCAATCTGGTGTGGGTTTTCTTTGCTAGTTTAGCATCTGCTGTTTTACCGACTGAGTCTCTTGGAAATCACATTTCAGGACTTTTTGTCCTTAAGAGATGCAGTAAACTATGGTGTATACAATTCTAGATCATTGCAAATGTAAGGTAAAGGGTAAAAACATTTCAAGCAGATGCTTCACTGTGTATTTGCAGCAGACCAGGAGAGGATGCATCACGGGTTTGTATAACATCAGCCACACCCCCTCTTTTGGAGGTCAAGTATTTCTTGTGCTAATTTGATCACTCAGGGCAGCTTTGTTTTGAGGGTACTGTCATGTGTGGATTCACTGCTCCCAGAAGAGGTGTGAATTCATACTGCAGCCTTTCCTTCAGTGGGGACTTCAATACAGCTCTGTCTGCCCTTTTGCATACGTATTTTGGAGGCTGATTAACCTTAAAGCCTTTCATATCCCGTCTAAGTGTTCAAAAGTTAATAGGAACATGTATCTACCTTAGCTATTTAATGTTCTGGAGAGGTTTTTGGTATAAATTCTTCTTGTGTCCTTAGAGTCTCGCAGTTGCACCCAGGCATCCATTTGATAACAGCAGTGACCAGCTCAGGGCCATTTCCCACCTGTTGGCCCCCAGGTTGGACTCATGCACCCATGTGCCACCCAGGGTGCTCCACTTTGCAGAGCAGGCAGGTCTGCCAGCTGTTTGTGCTCTGGATCTGTGTGATGCATTGCACCACAGACACAGACTGCACTGGCACAGACTTCATGGCTGGTAAAGACTCAATGTGCACGTGTGGTTTTGGAACCGTGATGGGAGGCAGAAAATGAACTAGAGTCCTTCCTGCTTAGCATGCCTCTGGTTGGTTATGTTGATGTGTCCACAAAGCAATTTAAATCAGGTAAGCCTTGTCTCCAGAAAACACAAAACTACCAACACCAGCCCCGATCAAGTGCTGTTGGCTAGATTCAGTTGTTGGCTGTAATGAATAGCTTGAAACAGCATCACTTTTAGTGGCTGTGTTGTTAATTTTAATAAGAGTTTTGTTTTATGCTACTCCCTGTAATGATTAGTTTAAATATTGCTGTCTGCTATTAATTGGTGCCTGTGCCGTCTGCCTGGCTGCATCCTGCCAAGGCAGAGTGACGCGGCGCTGGCTGCCCGCAGCACTCCCTGCCAAACAGCCTGAGCATAGGCAGGCTTTCACAAAAGCTGCAGTCTGAGAGGAAACCAGATCAAACACACTTTCATCTGCCCTGTGCCCCTCACCCACAGAATGCTGCTACCCAAACCTGGGCAGCATTTGCAGTTACCACCGTTCTCCAGCATCACATCGCACTGGCCCAAGCTCAGACTTCCCATTCCTTTCCATTCCTTACTTGCATCCAGTGTGCTGGGAACTGCCTGCTGGCTTTTGTGTGCTGGAGGTGCCCTGATCCTGTTTCCCATGAGGCCTGCTCCTGTTCCACAGCACCCAGCTCTTACGTATGACACAGGCTCTGACAGAAGCTTCTTTTCCCCTGGGCTGCTTGTTGGCCATGGGAGCACACCAGATTGCTAGCTAATACCCAGGAAGAGATGAGTATGAAACTTGTTTTGGGGAAATGTGTCCAAAACCATTGTCAGGATCAGAGCACTTGGAAGAGACTGTTTAGTAAAACCTTCAAGCAGAGAGAATAAGCAGGTCATCAAGTTGATCTAAACTAGCTAGATGATGCTGACTGGAAATATGGCAAATCCTACCCTGCTTACCCTCCTGAAAAGATTTTGACAAGACACTGACTCGTAACCTTGCTTGCTTCAGCTCTGGGGGCATCCCAACAGTTTTGGAGAATAAATACCATGTTTTTGTGTCCTGCCAAACATGCCACTGCTCTGCAGACACTCTCTGTAACAAAAACTTTTTCTGCAATTCTCTGATGCCAGAGTGGTTTCAATAACTTACCAGTGGGCAGTGTCCTCAAAACCAGCAGAGGGCAAGCACAGAATATGATGTGAAGTCAACATTTGGTCCTGTCATTGCCTGACACCCTCCTGATGCACCCATCCCCTGACAGTGTTCTGACTGGGCAAGCTCTGCACAGGAGAGAGGAAACACCTGGTTTACTCTTATGTTTGGCAAAGCCTGAGTCCACAGGCATGACATGGACACACTCCTTCAGTGTGACCTCCAAAACCTCCCTCAGCACATGGATTTATCACTGCAAGCTTGGGCAGGGTGCTAAGGAGTCTCTGGTTCAGACTGTGTGTGGGAAGCAGGAGGAGGAGGAGGAACTGGAACATAAGACAGATGGCATAGGTGGGGATTTAGCCCAAAAAGGGGGAAGTATTAGAGCAGCCTGAGAGGGGATCACAGCAGCAAGAGCAACTTGCTCTTGGTAACTTCCATACCTTTCAGCATTTGGATCTTGCATTTGCTTACACCCAGCATCAGAGACAGACTGTTAGAGGAAATATTAAGGTTTAGGGAAGCTGGAAGGTGCAGATTCTGATGGTTCCTGGGTGGTATGGGGATTATTATACTCCCTTTAGGCATAAAATAGAACAACCCCCAGGCCAGGCAAGGCCAATCCCATCCCTGCCTGGTCTAAATCTCCCCATCAAACATCAGAACTCCTCAATAGTTTCCCATTCTCCAGGACAGAAGAGGTTCTGTATGCTCACAGGCATATTTGAAAAAGCTCATCTTTGTTTTCCCAGTTTGCTTTTACTCCTGGGGTTGTTGATACCCGAATGAGATGTTTGGGAGCAGCAAGGTATGAATGGAGCAACTCCTGCAAAATGTTTGGGGAGCTACAGAATAAAAAAGATCTAAACTCTTGTAAATCTTACCTGAATGGTGGCATCAAAACCACATCAGGACACCACATTTGTGTATGACATGCCTGTGATCACTGAGTAACTTCCATTATTTTAGTGGTGAAGCCAAAGGGCAGCACAGCAGATGAAACTGTTCATCAGTTCTGGACAGATTCCACTGTATCCCAAAAATCTATGTGCACAGCCCAGATACTATGGTGACAAATGCTTTAGAGACGTTTATATGCTGGATGAGACTCATGTTGTTTAGGACACAGTGGTTGAATTCTGGAGCTATGCCTTTGGAGCTGATGACTTGCATAAAGTTCTGTGACCAGCACGGTTTGTTCTTCTTTGTTTTTCAGGGATTTTACTCTAAAAGTAAGCAGTCTTAAAAGTTCACAGATTAAGATCTTGTGCATAGATGGGTTTTATTTCTTAATTCCTTTTTATATTTCTAAAGATCACTAAATGCAAATTCAGATCACCTAAGATCACTCTCCTATCAGACAGGTACATTCAAGTATTTAATAGACAAGTCAAAGTATATTGTCTTTAGACCAACCTCTTCATGCCTATATAACATATGACCTGCATCTCTATTTCATAGCAGTGCTTGAAAAAAAACACCCCAGACTTTTTTCACAGATTAGTAGCAAGTTGATACTGAAGTCCAGACTTTGAAACATGCTCTCCAGGCCACCTTCCATCCAACTGTACTCAAGATTAAAATGGTGTTTGCTACCTCCCTGAGGACATCTTGTACCTTTTCTTCCACAGGACTGAAAAACTGTCCAGTCCGTGGTGCAGCAGGCTTGTTGGAGGTGAAACAAAGCCTTCTTCAACCAACTCAGGCTTTATTCCATACATCACTTTGGGACCCACCTGCCAGCTAGAGATCTAGACTGCCAAAACCCATGGGGGAATCCTTACACTAAGCAATATAAAAGTCTAATCCTTAAATACCTGATGTTTTGTTAGATTATGGCACCATTATGGTGTAAATTAAAAAACATTTGTTACCTTTATTGTTTATTTTATGGTCTAGATTAGTGTCACTGTATCAATTGTTTTGCTAAATTGAACCATCAGTTCAAAACTCCAAAACAGGTATGTGAAAAATGTCCAGTAGAGTATTTTCTATCTAAGATTAAGTTCCACCCTATCATCCAGGGTTAATTTAAGACCATTAATGATGCATGGGTTGGACATAAGTTTTCAGGCATGTATTATTTTACTACCTGAGCACATAATTAAAATGTCACTTATCAAGGGACAAATTTTAATAAAGTTAAAAGCACCTTGATGACATACTATTATTTGACCAGTTATATAAGAGGATTATTTCTTGCCTGTTACTGATTGAGTTTCTTTGACAGCATGAAAAATCACTGCTTTTCAATTAGTTTTTTCTTCAGAGAGAGACCAAAGCTATATACTATTCCTTCTTCTTATCTCCCAAGACCCACTCTCACTGATGTACACCAAAAAGACCCTCAATTTTTACACTTCAAGCTCATCAGCTTGTTCAGCTACAAAAGAAAGAGTAAATGTTGTCAGTCTGTGATAAAAATGTGTGCAAAGAGAGTCAGAAGGAGAAGGCTATAATTACAGTGATAGCTGCTGGAGGTCACTTAAATTGAGCTTGGTTCAGCTGAGACTGGAGGAACTGACTTAGGACACAATAGAAAAATGTAAATTTCAACAAAGTGACAGCTAGGATTATGACAAAATAATTGACAACAGGCTTCTGAATGGTGTAAATACTATGGAAAGAGATGAACTTGGTATGGAGCAAGATGAAGGATAATGAAAGGAACTAAAAAGCAGTGGTTTACTAGCAGGTGCTTCCTGCTGGTAGACTCAGGCACCCAGTGAATAAGACTGGGCAAGAAGGGGTTTGAGATGCTCATAGACTGGACAGTCACTAGCTGGATGGATCATTGCCATCCCAGGCTCTGGAGCCTGGCAATCAGTTTTGTTCAGGTATGTGCTCAAAGCATTCATTGTGAGTTTACTTAAAAGAGAACCTGACATAATTTGCCAGAATGTCACCAGTATGGCTACTGTCCAGCCAGCCTGCTTGCTTGCAGCAGTAGTAGGCTGCATTTGATGTTTTCTAGCATCTAGAAGGTAGATGGGGCAGGTAAGTAACATTCCTTACTCCCTTCTTAGACTCATCCTGGCTGAGATCACTCTCAGCTTCCTCTGAAGATGCTAATAAGAATTCATTGGTTCTTGTGAAAGGAACCAAGGTCAAAATACAGTATTTTTTAGGGTGAAACTGGAACTGTGGAGCTAATTCTAAGGAGAAAAAAAATGTAAGACTGACTAATAATAACAACAAAAAAGTCCCTCTAGAGAGTTCTGATAAGTGTCACGATAGTCTCTGAAGAGCAGAATTTCTGTCATTTTGAATACTTAAAACATATACAACAAAGCACTTTTAGGACTCAAGAGAGGGAGACGCTGCAAGGGATGGAAGATGGAGTAGATTATCTAATGCTCTCTTTTATCTCAGTTTATGATCTTGAGACTTGGCAGACTATTACAGTTACATAGCCTCCAAATTGCAAAGATATACATTATATCAGTCTGGTCCACTTTAGAAAGAGATTAATATAGTAACTTTGACCAGCCTTAAGTGAGATAAGTCATTAAATAATGCTACTGCTGCCTTCAGTCTCGTAGTAGTGGTGGGTTCTTTTCGATGCCACCATCCTACCTCAGACTGGATGCACCTCCTTTCTAAGAGGTGCAGGGATAACCCTGACATTTTTCCCAAGACCAATGGTCCCCAGAGTTGTTTCTTTAGTAGATGGATCATTGCAGCAAGGCAGCATGTAACAAGTCAATTGCAGTGTAGTAAGTACTTCTGTGTCTACCTGATGCAGTGGCAACAACATAAATTCAGACATTTTCTTTATTCATTCTAGATCAGAGTTCAGCTGGGCAGTGAGCACTCAGTCTGTCTGACATGTGCTGCAACTTGAAGGAAAATCCCTGATCCACCAGATGCCCCAGCTCGTGAGGCAATTCAGCTTCCTGATCCCCTGAGAAGTGGTTCATAGATTCATAGATATAAGGGGTTGGAAGGGACCTAGAAGATCATCTAGTCCAACCCCCCTGCCTGAGCAGGATCACCTAGACCAAG